>CAUYPK010133360.1:0-28977 GCA_963574355.1 Loris lydekkerianus
AAGCCCTTTCTCCACACACCAACATGGACTAAACACAAAGGGCCCCCAAAAAAAACAAGCTTACAATGTATCTAAAAAAAAAAAAAAAAAAAAAAAAAAAAAAAAAAAAAACTCATAGATTTCCTTTGCAAAGAAGTTCCCTGTTTCACCCAGAGGGTCCCCACAAAGGAATCAAAAAGTAACTCATAAAAATCAATGCCAGCAAATTTCCCAGATCATGCTTACACCATGGTACCAACCCCCTACCCCCACCCCCCACCCCACCAAAACCTCAGCTTCTCATCCATGCTGAGTTGATGAGAGCATGCTTTAAGTCTCAAAATGTCATCTGACGCCATTAAATAATACTCTGGTTCCTGTGGTTAGGACAATTCCAAGGGCCCCCCTTATACCCCCTCTTGCTTCATAATCATTTCCAAAGAGATTGATCAACAGGACACAGAACTTAACAGCATAATGCCAGCAGATATGAACACACATGAGCAGCCGCCACATGGGTGTAGGGGTAACGTGTGTGCACATGTATGCACCCTGATTCATTGCTACATGAGACAGAAATGGCATTATTCCAAGTCAAAGAAGGAACAGAGTGAGAAATATCTGTCTACATCAACAGGGCAGGAAAACACACACACACACAAGTATTATGCACACAGGAATCAGAGACTTTTTTTTTTTCCCCTGGGTCTGCCAAGAGCTTTCTCAGCAGAAACAGAAATATAGAAATAGCAATAATAACAGCAACCACCACCACTCTACCATCTGATATGGACAAACAGACATATCTCATATTGGAATGTTGATTCCCGCCTATGTTTTCTGAGCTCTCATCCCATTCCCACTAGACTTTTTTCTTTTGATACTCAAAACTCTTAATTTAGCACATTACATACTTTCAGTCTGTTATGGGAATGTCTCAGAGAGACCTCTAATATTAAAGTAACAAACAAGGAAGCAAACAATAGAACTATCATTTTATCATTAGCACTATCAAGTCCTATTTAAAATTTACTTTAAGAACATTGCAAATGAGATTACCCCAAAGGAGACATTTTCAAATTCTGTTATTGCCAGGATGAGTAAAGAGGTGGCTTTTGGTTTTGGGATACATAAGAGAAAATCTCCAAACTCAAATCCAAGGATACAATCTTGGGGAAAAGAAGCCCAAACAGCTCTTGTCAAAGTCGGCCCTTGACAAATCAAAACATTAGAGAATACTTTTTATGATCCCATGATTCCAAAGAAATTGGAATTTAATGATTTAAGAAATGTTTTAAAGGTAGCTTCTTTCCAAATTGGAAACTGAACCCTGGAGAGCAAATTGAGATTCAAAGGACACTGACACCAACTGCCTTCTCCACACACCCCACCTAGTCAGTTCCCAAATTATTGCTTTTCATTAGAGAATAAAGAATCATTTTCCCTAAATCCATTACGTGCAACAGCATTTCCCCTCTAAATATAACATAAGACTTTCCTATGATGCCCAAAATTCATCATGCTCTTCAACAATTCCCTTTCCCCCCAGAGAAATCGAAATGCACTCCTCATGGCAAGAGAGAAATTTTGACTATAATTCCATGATGGACTCTAAAGGTAGCTTTCAAGAAAAGTAGCTGGCAGGCACCACAAACAGGAAAGCCAGTGTTTAAGGACGCAGGGCTTGCTCCATGAAAGTCACATAGATGGAGAATGCACACAAGCATGCACACTTAAATAGAAAGCATTTCTTCATCAGCAATTTCACTCAAGCAATAAGCAACCGCAAGGACAAGGCATAATTAAAAGACTTAACGAAAGATTTAGGGAGAGATAATATACCAACGTCATACATATCACAGCGAGGCCATGTTGAAGCTCAAAACGTTTTCCCCCCGGTAAGAAAGCTTGCTCTTTCTCTCCCTCTTTCCCTGTCTTTTCTTTCTTTCTTTCTTTTCTTTCTTTCTCTCTCTCTCTCTCTCTCTCTCTCTCTCTCTCTCTCTCTCTCTCTCTCTCTCGTCTCTGTCTCTCGGAGGCTCTGGAGATGAAATCAAAGCGAGAGTTCGCGACAGCTCAGGTGGCTGGACTCCATTCAGCGCGTTCCCAGGAAAAACATGAGTATGACATTGACAAGCAGGAGGACTACAATCACGGCAAAAACGACTACAGTTTGCACATCCAGGGTCATGGTGCAATGCAGAACACTGTAGTGTTCCAGGTGGGGGGCCGGCAGATTGGGAGATGTCAGTCTCTGTTCTGTCAGACTGTCCATACAGCCACCATGCTAGAAAGGAGAGGAGGAAGTCGGATGGTTAGGGAAGGGCTGGGTTTGGCGCCCGAGTTTGGTCGGGTGGGGGAGGGGGTGGGGGTGGGGTCAGGGGAGCTTAGTTTCCCCACAATCAGGATTGGGAAGATCTTTCTTCTCTAGCTGAGAAATCTTAGCTTGCGCTAAAATCGGCAGAGTCAAGCATTCTCTCTCGGGCGCCACGGAAAAGGCAAAATCCTGACTTTCAATGGGAAAGGCGGGAGGAACCTGAGAGGTTCTCTGGCGCCTGCTCAGTCTGTCCGTCCCAGCGTGCGTCGGTCTGCCCGCCTGTCTACTGGTCAATCTCGATCTTCTCTACTCCCTCTAGTTCGCTCGCTTTCCTACGCTCGTTCGTTTACTTGATCTCTTCTCGGGGCTCTGGGCTGCCAGCCACTCGTTCGGGTCCTGCCTAGCTGTCCCTCTCTCTCTTTTCCTCACCCCTCCCAGCCTGTAGGGTGCTTTATTTTTCACCCTAGTGACTACTGGCGCCTGCGTAAGGAGAAGCCAGGGCAGCTGACATTCCTGTGACCCAATAGCAGATGCCGTAGCAGCACGTTTACCCCCGCCCCAGGGGCGGAACTTGAGCTGGTGTGCTAGCCATGACAGCCAATCGGAGGTCCCAGAGCTCCCGGAGCAGGCTTGCGCCTTTCAGACAGGCAGAGTCATCCACCACCAGTTCTGACGTCGCGGTGGGGAGTTTGTTGGGGGAGGAGGGTAGAGAGGAATATATGTAGCTGGAAAGAGGACGAAAACGAGTGGAAAAGAGGGAGGAAATGGACCAAAGGGGATGGAGGGGAGAGGACAGAGAAGGGAAAGAGGGAGGTAGAATATATGAAGGAAGAAACCACAGAAAGAGGGAGAAAGAAAGAAGAAAAGGTGGGAGAAGAGAGGATATTGTGAACTAAAATAAAGACGCTTCCACCCTCAATGACTCATGACTGGACGCCCCCCTTGGCCAAGAGGTTCCCTAAAACTGAGTTGATGGCCGTGAGAAAAGAGATCAGACGTGCCTCATGTACCCCCTTCTTTCAGATACCCTCTTTGACGCCTTAACAGGCCTGAGGCTATGCAAGACTTATCTGCTGGTCCTCAATATATACAACAAACCAATAGTGTCTGTCCAGTACTTTGTCTCTGATTAACGGACCTTTTATCTAAAGCATTCCTTTTCACTGACTCCCACTCTTTTAAACAAAGCCTAACTCCTTTTTTTGAGACAGTCTCACTATGTCTCGCCGGGTAGAGTACCGTGGCGTCACAGTTCACAGCAACCTCAGACTCCTAGGCTTAAGAAATTCTCTTACCTCAGCCCCCCAAGTAGCTGGGACTACAGGCGCCCACACAAGGCCTGGCTGTGTGTTGGTTGCATTTGTCATTGTTGTTTGGCAGGCCCAGGCTGGATTCGTACCCGCCAGCTCCGGTGTATATGGCTGGCGCCCTAGCTGCTGAGCTACAGGCACAGAGCTGACAAAGCCTAACACTTTCAGCCAATTCTTGGCTAAACAATCTTTAAACCCACCTATAACCTGTATAACCTCCCTGCCAGATGCCCCACCTTTTTGGTCCAAACCAATGTATGTTTTCCACATATTGATTTATGACCTCACCTGTAATTTCTGTCTTCCTGTATCAAACCAAACTGTAACTCCACTTCACTTGCTCAAGGCTTCTTGAGTGTGACTCCAGGTCATGGTCTGCAAATGTGGCTCAGAATAAACCTCCTGAAATTGTTTTACAGAGTATGGCTTCTTTTCTGTTCACAATATGATGAAGAAAGATAAATCTATAGGAAAGGCTGGAGAAAGTATGGGAAGGCGGGAGAAAGAATGGAATAAAAGGTGTAGGTACATGAGACAAAGCATGTACTTTGGCAGTCACTTTGGAACCTGAGCCAAGGGGGAAGCAAAGGTGACTTTGACCACTGCCTAAGAATTTAAAGGCAACTCACGATTAACTATATAAAAATTCAACAAACCAGTGCTTGTGGATAGAACCACATGGACACACCACAAAATTTCCAAAAGCCAATCCGATTCCAATTGGCTTTCTCTTATACGGATTGCCTTCACCCAGTTAGAATTTCCTTTCCTTTGGAGGGGGATACAGAGTCTCACTCAGTCTCCCAGGGGGTGAGTGCCATGGCATCATAACTAACAGCAACCTCAAACTCTCCAGCTCAAGTGATTCTCTTGCCTCAGCCGACTACAGGTGCCCAACACAACAACCGGCTATTTTTTAGAGACAGGGTCTCACTCTTGCTCTGGCTGGTCTTGAACTCCTGAGCTCAAGCACTTCCCTCAGCCTCTCGGAGTGCTGGGATTACAGGCATGAGCCATGGTTCCCAGCCCTAGATTTCCTTTCTAACTATGGTTTCTTCAGTCTATGACAGCTTGTGCTCTTCCAGCATGCTGAGTACTACAAAGGGAAGACAGCATAGGGTAAACAAACATCTGCCTAGTAAAAACCTCTACAGAACTTGCAATATGCTTGTAATCATTGCCCTGCTCTGTGCTTATGACCCAGTTTCTGAGTTAAGAGGAAGAAAAGGCCTAGATTAGAGACCAGAAAGGTTTTTTTTGGTTGTGTGTTTGTTTGTTTGTTTAGTTTAGTTTTTTATTTTTTTCAGTTTTTTGGCCAGGGCCAAATTTGAACCCACCACCGCCAGTATATGGGGCCAGGGCTCTATTCTTTGAGCCACAGGTGCCACCCCAAGACCACAAAGTTTTTAATTTAATCCAAGCTCTACCTCCAACTTGCTATTATGATTTTACAAAATTCCTTTTCCCTCTCCAGGCCTCCATCTCCCTTATGTCACATGAGCACAGAACTCTCATGTAAACTTCAGAACCCTCACCCCAGAAAAATACATACAATTTCAGTGCATTCCTGAGCCTACAAGAACCAAGGACTCCCTTATACAAAAGATCTCTCAGCTCTTCTTCCTCTTACATTCTAGAACTATATGAATAAATAGATATTAGTGGAGAGGGACAAGAAAATGGACTGGCTAGGAATAAAATAAATTAAGTTCTGGAACTGGTAACATACTCTAACAGTAGTATATTCTCCTAGAAATCATTTAGGCTAGGACAATCCTACATCTTAACTAGATTACTGAGTTATGATGTAAAATGCATTTCTTACAGCAACCAATGATCAAAAAAGTTTAAAAGCATATACTGAAAATCTAGTGTCATTTGGCCTCTGTAACCTCAGTTATTACCAAAGCCCTCTCATTCTATAGTCTCTAGCTACACAGAACCTATAGTAATTCTCATAATCCACTAGGTTCTTTTGCTTCAGGAGCTATGTAAACTACTGTTTTCTTTCTCCAGATTCTTACCTCAGTTCAGCTCAGATGCCACCTCCTCTAGAATGCCTTCTCTGATGTTTCTTCCTTCCCAAAACATTGCATATAATAGTCCTCTTCCATAGGATCCTGTATTTAGCTCTCTTGGAACACTTATTAAACTATACTATAATTCTGTTATTATTTTTATTCTTGACTGGACTGTGTATCTAGGTGAGTAGAGACCACTCCTGTCTTGTTCACTTCTTTCTCTTCTCCTATTCCCAACACACTGCCTGAACATACCTAGTGCTTCATAAACACCTGTTGAATGCATGAATGTCTTCTTTATCCAGTTGTGTCCACTCAAAGAATCATACTTGCAACCACAAAAGATAAAACCTGATGCTAATGCAGTGAAAATCTAAACCCTGTATTCCAGATTCTCAGAGAAGGAAGGCAACCTGTCTAAGATTACACAGCTAATTGCCGGCAAAGTGGGAACTAAACCCTTGTATCCTAAGTCTCAGAAGTACTTCTGATAGATTTCAGACACTAAAACCAGCCATTTGATACCAGCCCTGTATATGTTTTGTCAGTTAAGTGACCATTCAACTCTGCTCACAATTAAAAAAAAAAAAAAAAATTAGAAGCATTTTGAGCAGAAGTACCTCCTTCCTAGATTTAGCCCTTCTGCTGACAAATACCATGGATTCAGAAAATCTCTTGGTTTAGCACAATTCCAATTCCATCTTTTAATCCCTTCTGCAACATCCCCACCAATTATTTATCCAGTCTCAGCTCCAACACCCCTGGACCATGAGGATATTCCTCCCTCTCAAGATAGCTTCTTTGTCTTTGGAACTACTTCAGTTGATAGAAAAATGTTCCATATTTTTGAACCAGATGTTATCACAACTTGGTTCTGCCACAACCAAGAGCTGAGGAGCTTGTCATTCCACAAGAGATCCCGGAACAATAATGCTCCCAAATTTCCACTATTTCTCTAGTCCTAAAAGGCAGTTCAAAAGACAGTGATAGCTAAACTTAGAAAGTGTTTGGACTATGTCAGACGCTGTTTTAAGCTCTTTCCAGATTTTGATTATTTTAATCCTCACCAAAAACCCTATTAGGTAGATACTATCATTGTCTTTCATTTTCAGATGAAAAAATTGAGGCAGAGTTAAGTGATTTTCCCAAGTTCACACGGCTAATAAATGGAGGATCCCAAATGTAAACCCAAATTGTCTTACTAAATTTGTGCTCTTAAACACTGCCCTATATAAATGTCACTTGGTGATACATGTCCCATCTTTAAATAGATATCATATCTCCTAGGTCACAAGGAATGAACTGTTTCAATGTCCTGATCTGGGTCCCAGTGGCCTACCTCCCAGACCCAAGAACCCTAGGTCTGAACTTTTTGCTTTCTGTCCAGTAGAAAGCAATTCCTTTGCTTCTCATGTTTCAAATAGCTCCCAAAGGCCAGGGACAGTGGCTCATACCTGTAATCCTAGCACTCTGGGAGGCCAGGTGGGTGGATTGCTTGAGTTCAGGAGTTTAAGACCAGCCTGAGCAAGAATGAGACTCCCGTATGTGCTAAAAAAAAAAAAAAAAAAGAAAGAAAGAAAGAAAAGAAAAGAAAAACTACCCATGTTTTTCTGTCACAGCAGACACCGGTAGTCCCAGCTACTTGGGAGGCTGAGGCAAGAGGATCACTTGAGCCCAAGAATTTGAGGTTGTTGTGAGCTATAATATAGTGCCACAGCACTCTATACAGGGCGACAGAATAAAATTCTGTGCGGAAAAAACCAGAAGAAATTGTAGATAGCAGGCTGTGAGACAGCAGAGCCCTCACAGCCTGGGGGACATTCAGAGAATGAAACCCCAACTGCTTCTCATCCATTCTGAAACAGCCATTTTCCTTTCTTCAATCTCCCTCTGCCAGAAGTCAGGCCCCTTCTTTGTTTAGTTAACTATGCAGAGATCCCTGAGGTCTCTCCCTTCTTTCTCCTTGTCATGTGCTAATGAAGTTGAGCAGAAACTATTAAGAAGATGGTTTGTCTTTGTTAAACTCATTTACATTTTCCTATTGTACTGTAAGACCAAAACTAGGTCTTTTGTTTATGCTATTTCCCTATTTTGTCTATGCTACTTCCCCCTGGACAACCCTGTAGAGATAAAATAAAGCTGATTTTGTACTTTGGGGCCCAGCTTAGTCAGTCCTCCCGGTCCCATCCTTTGTTTCCGTGTCTTCTCTTGTGCTGTATTTTCCTCATTCCCCACCAATTCCACTCTGGTTCGCTCCCCTCCTCCTCACTGGTTTGCGACAAGAAATAGCTCCCTAACTTAGTAAATGTGTCTTGGCACAACAACTAAAAAAACGCCAGGAAGGCTATGTAGACCAGTGTGATGAAAATGTGTCAAACGGTTTATGAAACTAGTGTATGATGCTCCATGATCATATCGATGTGCACAGCTATGATTTAATAAAAAAAAAAAAAAAGAAAGAAAAAGAAAAAATAAAAGAAATAGCTCCCTAAGTGTCCTAATTCTGCCAGGAACCACTCCCAAAGAAAATTCTACTTTTTGTCCTCAGGCCCCAACTGCTATTTACTTGTCTTCAAACCCACAACCCTGGCAGCCCCATAGCTTCTGAAGGCTTGCCACAGGCAATACACAAATACGAATCCTGTCTGTTCATTGTCTTGGCTACTGAGTGACTAGATGTTCTTTCATTTTCATGTGTGTCATCTTTATTTAAGATAGTCAGCTCCCTGAGGACAAGAACTGTTTATTTTAATTATTTAGCACAGAGATCAGCACACCACATCAGTTCAATTTAATAAGCTCTTTTTTTTTTTTTTTTTTTTTTTTTGAGAGACAAAGTCTCAGTCTGTCACCATGGGTATGAGAAAGGATACCCGAGAAGGGTGAGATCTAGAAGAACAGGTCTTCTCAAGGAGACCACAAGGATACACATGCAGGGTCCTCTCCACCGTGACTCAGCTCTTGGGAATTTGTAAACTTAACTTCCTGAAACTTGGAAATTTCCAAGTTCTGTGAAATCCTGTAGTTCTGTAGGGGCGGGAATAGCATCTCCCACTTGATTCAAACTGGCTAATGAGAAAGGTACCTGTGGGGTGGAACTTTTTGACTGTTAATAAAAAGGGAAAGACCAAGGCAGTCGGGGAGCGTGGCCATTTGGAATTCTTATATGCCTCAAGCTCCCGGCTGGTGAATAAAGCCCTTCCTCTTATAAACGTGGTGTTTGGGTGCTCTTTCTCTCCATTGGGCTTTGTCTTCCTGCAACAGGTAGAGTGCTATTACATCATAGCTCACAGCAACTTCAAACTCCCGGGCTCAAGCGATCCACTTCCCTCAGCCTCCCGAGTAGCTGGGACTATCGGGGCCCACTACAACACCCACCTAATTTTTCTATTTTTAGTAGAGATGGGGTCTTGCTCTTGCTCAGGATGGTCTCAAATTCCTGAGGTCAAGCCTTCCAGCTGCCTCAGCCTTCTAAAGTGCTAGGATTACAGGCATGAGCCACTGCTCCCATTCTGACAGCTAAGGGATACAGAGAGGCTCTCAGGGAGCTTACAGTCTAGCAGGGGAGATTATCATTTCAATCTCATAAAGTATCCCAAGCACAATCGAATAATGAATAAAATTATTGGTGGTTATGAAACAAATCAGGAATTTTATGTCCAAAAGGGGGTAAAACTCTCCTCCATACCTCCCTACATAAGACTCATCTCTTCAGTATATGTGATGGGGGAAGGAGAAGGAAGAAACACCTATCTTAGGCACATATGGTACTAGGCCTTTCAATATATTATTTTAATTATTCCTAGAAGTCTGAGAAGAAGAAATTGTTACTGTTGGCTTAAAGTGTTCACATTATCTCCCCATAGCTATATAGGTAGGATGCAGCAGTAACAGGATTTTAACTGAAATTTCCAAAACCACTCTCTTTTTTTTCTCCATTATCCCTGGTAAGTTTTTGCCAGCAGCTGCTGGAATATTTTCAGTAACAGGAAATTTACTCAAAGTGTGCAAAGTTGAAAAGTCATTCTGTGCTTAAATTCCCTATCCTACAGCTTCTGATGATTTGTTAGACCACTAACCTCTGGGACATGAAAAAAAAAAGCCCAAGTCCTTCTAAGCAATAGATTAGAAGGTGGAAGACATTTATCATGAGTTCAAACCCTTATTCCTCCTACACACCCCCTGTGCATACAAACATGCACATGTTTTATATAAAGATAAATATGACCATTTCTTTAAGGTCTTCCACTTGTGGCATGGTTTATAGTCCCCTCACCAGGCTGGTTCCTCTTCAGGGTGTCTACATCCCTCAGAACAAACATCCAAATGGAGTGACAATGGGAAGCAGAGTGGGATTGTCAACCTTCCTTATTCTGCACACTGGTTTTCTTGTTAATGCACCCTTGGGAAAAGCTACTTGTAAGCTCACATTCACCTAAATGACTGATGATCAAGTGTGCTGTGTACCTCCACAAACCTGGAGAAGCTCATGGCAAAGTGAGAAGAACACTAGATGAGAAGTTAAAACATCCAGAAGTAAGTAGCATTTGCTTCTTGGGAGCTGTGTGGTCTCTGACAAGTCTCTTAATTTCCCAAAGGCTCAAAAAGCTATGGTTTATTTTAAGTTAAAATTTAAAATAAATTTTGAAAAATAATTTAAAATAAAGTATTAATTATATTTAAAGTATTAACTCTTCAATGGCCTTGCCAAAAGTGTGGCGGGCATAAACTTGGTCTCAAGTGGTACCCTGAACAAAAAGTGATGGGTAATTAGGCTTAAGTTGAAGAATTAGTTGGCATATAATTGTGTAATTGAGAGTGAAATTTTAGGGGGAACATCAAAGGATTAAGAATTTACTCTGCTGGAGACTTTTCTCCTAGTTACTTCCATATCTAACTCTTTCACCTCCTCAGAGTCCTTTCCTCATCACTCTTCTAAAATTGCACAACAGTATCACTCTACACCCCCTTATCCTGCTTTTCACTCATAGCTCTACTAGAAATATTATACATTTTTTATTTACTGTTTTATTTCTGCCTTCATAAAATGTAAGTTTTGTTTATTTATGTATCCACAGTACCTAAAAAATATCACTCAATAAATATATTGTATCACTAAGTAACTAATGAATTAATGAATGAATGAAGAGCAAGACATAGCTCTGTACACTCACAATGTAGGATGTAGAGGAAGTCATGGAAAGTATCCTCTGTTGAACCCTGTAAATATCAACATTTCCCCTTCTCCTACCCTCAAGAGCAGAGTTTCTCGAACTGAAGTTTGGAAGAAGTAGTTGTCAATTGGCGCAAGGTCTGGTCACTGGTGGATGACAGACAGCTTCCATGTCCAGCTTCTGTAGTTTAAGGAGCATTGTTTGTGCAACTAGTGGTTGAGCATTGTCTCTCAAGAGGATTGGCCTATATCAACTGACCAATCATGACTGCTAAATGGAAAACATCCTCACCATTTCATTCAACTGGTTGCAATTGACAACCTGTGCTCAGTTGACAAGATTTCATGAAGCTTTGTGGATAATATCAGTGCTTGACCACCTAACAACACCATTAGCTTTTCTGATAAACATTCTGTTCTGGACTGTCTTTGCCACTTCATTATTACCCCATCTTTGTGTCAAATCCTTGCTATTGTCAATGAGGATTTATTTATTATTGCATGAAACAATAAGATGTGGAAAATGGTCACTTTGATGTTGTGAAAGGCAAGGTAAATTTTAAGATCATTCCTTGCTCATGCTCATTTAATTCATGTGGAGCCATTTATGTATCTTTTTAATCTTATTAACTTCCTTCAAACAGTCAACTATTACTGCTACTTCATGAGTAGTTTGAGATGAATTCACTTGCACTGCAACTCTCAGCTCATCATTATACACCTGGGTCTCAGATTTTCATTGTAGCTAATTTTCAAGATTAAAATTACCAGAACAAAACTACTCAAACTGTTGACGTACCGTATGATCATGAGTCATAATCCCTCCAAAACATATTGTGGATATTTTGAGCTGTCTGCACTGCATTGGTTCCATAATGAAACTCACATTTGAAAATATCATGATTTGTTGATTAAATTATGGTTTCACAAAAATTGCTCTCAAAACAATGTATGATAATCAAAAGCCCAAATGTGTGTTTGAATACAGGAAGATGTACCTTCAAAATACAAAGAAAACAAAAAGTGTCAGAAAGAAATGTCAGAAATACCACCTGTCATACATACTACTTAAAGAAATTGAATATTTCCTAGTTAATAACCTACTGGAAATTTCATCAATTAATAAAAAAATACATAAAATAAAAAAGATTACAAGTTTAAAAAAATAAATAAATAAACAATAAAAAATAAAGGGCTGTGGCATTAGGAAGGTAAGAACTCCTCCAAAAAGTACTAAAAAGTCCAGATTATATCCTGAGAATTTCACGACCTCTTTGGTTTTTGTTCCCTGTTTGAGGTAAAAGCCACGCCAAAACCACCACCCAGGTACCTTTTCCTCAAAAAACACTACCTATACTACTCTCCTGTGGCCAGTGACTGAATAAATATCTGAATATTCAGGAAACAGCAGTTTCCTCCTGTTCCTTCACATGGACCTATTTCAGGCCAATTTCACATTTATTTTGGGCCTATTTCAGTTTTATTTCAAGCAAGTTAGTAAGCCAGACCATCTGTCTTTACTCAGGGTACAGAGAAAACTAGTTGGAAAAGATCAGCAAAGGTCTAAAAGCTCCTTCAGAACCATTGTACTGATTTCCTGTCAGTCTCAGGATCTCTCTGGGGCAACCAAAACCAATAATGCATCAATTCAAGACTGAGATGGGAAGTTTCAGGACTCATTGTTTAGCTGTGGAGCCCCAACTTCTGGACAGTTCCATTCCTGGACCTCATGACTCATTCAGCTGCTACCCACTCAGACATCCATTTCCAGGTTTATGTATTTACAGGCTTCATTTAAACTGTGCATCACTGAATATGTGGGACACTGGGCATTCATCATCAAATTAAGCATGGAGTTTTGCTTATAAGAGGTGCTAAAGAATTACATAAATAAGCAGGTTGGTTGGTAGATAAGGCAAAAAGGTGTTAGAAATACATTGAAAATGCAAAATGTGGAAGAGGGTTAGTTTATCTGAGGTGTTTACAAGAGGCTGGATTATGTGTCAGAGGGAGAGTAAGGAATTTACTTTGAGGAACTATATTTTCTGTAGAAGTCCAAAATAGTCTACAATGGGACTCTAAGAGAAGATGTTAAGCAAGGGCTGGACGTCCCCAAAGGATGGTAAAGAAGAGAAGTGTGCAAGAATAATAGGTGGAGGCTTATAGAAATTTGTGACAGTCCAACTAAGATTGTTAAAGCTCTCCGTGAATTGATAGAAATATCAAAGATATTTTTTCCATTATGTGAACAAAGCAAGATGCAGAATGCAGTTGATTCTTGAACAACAGGGGTTTAAACTGCATGGGTCTACTTATACATGGGTTTTCTTCAATAAAACTTCTACTGAGTGTGCCTGCCTCTTTTGCCCTCCCTTTCTACCTCCTCTATTTCTTTTGCTTCTGTCAGAAACCCCTGTAACCCATAAGGATTAAAGACCTTTATGATAATTCACTGTCACTTAATGAACAGTAGATATAGTTTGTTTTCCTTATGATTTTCTTTAATAACATTATCTGTTCTCTAGCTTACTTTATTGTAAGAATAGAGTATATTATACATAATATACAAAATATGCATTAATCGACTATTTATGCTATCAGTAAGGCTCTGGTCAACAGTAGACTATTAGTGCTTAAGATTTATGAGTCAAAACTCATGTGTGGATTTTAGACTACATGGGAGGGATTTGCACCCCAAAGCCTATGTTATTCAAGGGTATGTATGGTATGTGATCTTTGGGTAAAAAAGGTGGGAAATAAGAGTAATTGTATCCATATCTGCATAAAGAAATTCTGAAGCACACATTAAAAAAGTTACAAAGACCTCTGATTAGTGGACAAAGAATATCTACTGTAAACAATTTATAGTTTGATTTCTTTACCATGTAAATATATTAGCTATTCAAATATTAAAATTTTTTAAATGTTATATGTGCTATATGACCGTAGTAAGTGTCTCCCTTTCTCCCTCTTTCTCTCTCTGCTTTAGTCATCTAAGAACCCTAGACTTAAAAGCAGTATAGCTTGATTTTTAAGAACACAAACTCTAGCGGTGGCATCCCAAAGGGAGGGAAGGTGAAGAACTGACCCCACCAATTTTTACTTTTGTATGTTCTGTTGTCCTGAACAAATAAATATACAAAACAAAACATTGGTGAGGTCAGTCCCTGAACCCTCCCCTTTTGGGATATGATTGCTAGAGAGCCAGCCTGCTAAGACTCAACCATAATTCTGCCAATTGCTAGTTGTGCGACCTTAAACAAGTTATTTAATGTCCTTGAGACTCAAATTATTCATCTGTAAAATGAGGAGAGGAGAATGGTAGAATGCCCTCCCTGGTAATCATTTTGCCCCCCATTTTGAGCAAGCCCCGGACTCTATCATCTATTAGAGTTTCTTAATCTGTAAAACAAGGAGTTTCATAGGTTGTTCATAAGGGTCGAATGAGTATATACATATAAAGCACTTAGAACAAAACCTGGCACATAGTAATGGTCAGTAAATGTTATTAAATACTATTATTTGAGGGTTTGAAAATAATTTCTGCCTCCAATTTTAGGTAAATCATATGCTTCTGAGTCTCAGTTTCCTCGTCTATAAATAGAAATCACCAGAAGTCCCCTGACAGACAGACGATTAGATAATGGATTTGAAAGTGCTCTGAAGAATAAGATATTCAGAATGTGAAAGATTGTCGCAATAAAAAGTAGGGGATACCTGGCTCAGCGCCTGTGGCTCAAGCAGCTAAGGCACCAGCCACATACACTTGAGTTAGCGGGTTTGAATCCAGCCGGGCCCACCAAACAACAATATAGCTGCAACCAAACAATAGCCGGGCGTTGTGGCGGACACCTGTAGTCCCAGCCACTTGGGGGGTGGAGGCAGGAGAATTGCTTGAGCCCAGGAGTTGGAGGTTGCTGTGAGCTACGATGCCACAGCATTCTATCCAATGCGACAGCTTGAGGCTCTGTCTCAAAAAAAAAAAAAAAAAAAAAAAAAAAGTAGGGGGTACTAAATGATAATACCACCTATTCAAGTCTCCCCCTCCCATCCCTAGCATTTCAAATGAGATCATATCTAAATGGCAAGTGGAGTTCTTTAAAGGCCATGAGTCATTTGTGTATTAAGTGTCAGGAAATGAATCCCAGTTTCCACTTCCCCAAAGCAGAGTGGCCAAAAGGCTGCACAACCCTGGTTGCCACTCCACCATGAGATGCCAAGCTTTTCTGTGTAACTGTTCAGATTTCTAGGAGGTGCTGAGACCTGGTGCTCCCTCCACTCCCCTCAGCTGCTTTTCAGAAAGTAAAAGAAGTAGCACCAATCCTGAGGCTCTCCCTGCTCCACACACAAGCTTAGTTTACAAGAAGAAAAAAAAAAAAAAGCACCTCACTTAAGCAGGAGCACCAACTTTCCAGATCCTATCAACCAGCCCTTATGGTTTCACTTAATGGAAGCAAAGCCCTTTCATACCCACAATCTGGTTTCCATCTCACAAAAGCCCAGGGAGGCCATCAAGGGATAGTGAGGTAGTCACCATTCCCATTTTACAGAAAAGAAACAATTTCTGAGAAGGCTTACCACTGCTCTATTTCAAGAGAGTGTGGAAAGGACAAAGGATTGACAGGCAGAAGACCCAGTTCTTGGTAAAGTGCTTTAGAATTTGTATAGCTTTATGCATATTTGAAACTTTAAAAAATGATCATGCTAGGGCCAGGCCTAGAACCCAAGTTTGACATTCTCCAGGCCAGAATTCTTTCTGCTTTACTGTACTGATGGAGAAGCGAATGACAAATAAGGAATTAGAGAAAATTATCCCCCAAGAATGACTACCCCTTACATGTAAACAAAATTTCACATTTTCTTAAATGTGGTGGCTTTTTAACCATATATCAGCCCCATGGAAACCTTGTAAGCCAGAAATGCAGCAGGAAATGGAAATCTAAATTTTTAACCAACTACATATGTACTTCTTATTCTTCTTCCCTGTTGTATTTTCTCTCATTAGCAAATAGAACTAACTACATATTTTATTTAATCATTTGCTTAGCATATATCTTCCCTACTAGAATATATGTTCCATAAGAACAGCACTTTTGTCTGTTTTATTCACCATTCAGTGCCTAGAACAGTATTTGGACCAGAGCAGACACTTGATAAACAACACTGACTGAATTAATGACTGTGCAGGAGGACATGCGAAGAGGGAATGGAGGGAGGGAGAAAGATTCCATATTGTACAGGAGTAAACTGATATCTAGAGGAGTTAAGTAATTTTCCCAGGAAGGACTTCAAAGAGTCCTGTTTCAGCTGTTCCCCTTACCTCTCTGCCTGGCTGGTTCAGTGGCATCTTACTGGGCCAAAGGAAATATTTGCTACAAATGCCTCTGCTTTCTCTGGTGTCAGCTCCAGTCTTGATGGCTACAAGTGGCCTGAGTTTCACCCCCTTCAACAGGTCACTTGTCCATTCCACAAACATTCATAGAATATCTATTATGTATATAAAAGGTACTCTGCTAGGCCTCATTGCCTTTACATAACCAAGTATATGAACCTCACAAACACTCAAAGGGCTTCCCTGATTTTAGTCCTTTCTGGAATATCTGTGAGGGAGGAAGGAGCAAAAGTCATTTGAATCTTATCATCATATGGTCTAAGGGTCCCTCTCTCTTCCATACCCTAACTTTTTTTTTTTTTTTTGGAGGGGGGGAGGAGATTTACTGGATAATTATGACTACTTCATAGGATTGTTGGTAAGATTAAACTAGATACACATGCAAAAAATAAAAAAAAAAAAAACTTAAAATAGGGCCTAGCACAAAATAAATGCTGTTTTGGTAAATGAAGGTATTATTCTCAAGTCTTAACTGCATTCATAATCTTATTACTAGTGCTCCTCACTTCTGGAAAGAAGGAGGCTCGGCAAACATCCACTCCTGGCAAGTAAAGAGAGTAATGCCCAAATACAAATGTGGATTTATACACCTACTTCTTGTCCTGGATCTATTAGGAGATAGCTATGTGGAGAAGACATTTTACCTCTTCCAGCCTTAGTTTCTCCAACTTTAAAGTTGGAAGAATATTGTTGTGAGGATTACATTAATTCCTAAATATGAAAGTACTTTGAAAATGCAAAATATTAAATTAATGTGAGAGAACATTATATTAAAATAGTACAGGCTATCACTGATCAAGTCCTTGCTATGTGAAAGACTTCATACCAAGTGTTTTACATAAATATTATTTCATCCTAAAAACAACAATACCAAAAAAGAAAAAAACAAAACAAAACACAAGACTACCAATGACTGGGTTCTGCCATTATTCCAGTTTCAAAAGTAAGGTGTGATAGTTAATTTTATATGTCTACTTGGTTGAACCATGGTGCCGAGATATTTAGTCAATCATTCTGGATTTTTCTGTGATGGGGTTTTTCTGGATGAGATTCACATATAAGTTTGTAGACATTGAGTAAAGCAGATTACCTTCTGGAAGTGGGTGGACTTTCATCTAATCATCTAAGATCTTAGTGGAACAAAGCCTGACCTCCCTGAATATGAAGGAATTCTCCAGCAGACTATCCTTGGACTAGGACTGCAACTCTTCTCTAGGTCTCCAGCCTGCTGGACTAACCTGCAGATTTTGGACTTACACCATCAAAACTACATGAGCTAACTCCTTAAAATAAATACAGTAGAACCTTTGTAAGTTTATCACCCAAGGGACTGTAATAAACTGGTCAACCTACAATGGCGGTCAACATAAGGAACTAAGCCTACTGTACTGTGGTAGGCTTACACGTGGTACATGTCTGGTCTATGAACCCACCACCTCTGGCATATGGGGCCTGTGCCCTGCCTTTGAGCCTCAGGCACTGCTCTCCATCTTTTATTTTTTTATTGTAATTCACTTGTGTCACAGTCTTTCCCCAAATCTCTACACCGATAACTCAGCTTAAATGTCACTTCCCTGGGATGCTAGCTAGACCCTTTAACAGATATTTCCTCATCTCAGTAGAACTTCTTAGATATAGCTGAATACATTTCTCTCTGTCATTGTCTGATTTCCATTACTTAGTAGTTTAACTAGTTTGAAAAACTAGTCATGTTCTAACAACACATACATGCATGCATACACACACTCCAAAATCAATATAATATGAAAACTTTTCAAAGCAATGGGCTCTCAAGAGGAAGGTCTTTTCATCATTTCATAGTACTGTTTGGGGGCCTTTGTCAGTCTTTCCTTAAGCACAGAATCCAGGGAGCCTTGGAATGGGACAGGAGAGATTGTTCCTTATAAATGAAATTTTTATTGGATCTCCTAGCACTCCAAGAAAAGTTAGGTCTAATCTTCTAAGGTCTCAATTTAGGACAGTGGGAAAGATTATACTCTGCCCAGTCAATTGTGTGTTCCCCCTAACAGAGAAGAATATTTCACAAAGCCCTTTCCCATCTATGTCTATTTGTGCATCTGATTCTCACAGCAGACTGAGAAGACAAGTGTGGCTATGTGATGGTTAATGTTAATGTATTAACTTGACTGGGCTGGTCAAACATTATTCTGGGTGTATCTGTGAGGGTGTTTGTGGATGCAATTGACATTTGAAACAACAGACAATGTATTGTCCTCTCCAATAAGGAGAGGTATCCAATTAATTGAATACCTGAATAGAACAAAAGGCTGACTATAAGGGAACTCCTGCCTGACTGCTTGAATTGGGACATTGGTCTTTTCTGGCCTTGAAACTTAAACTGAAATATGCATTCTCCTTGTGTATCAACCTTGATAGCTTTCAGACTGGAACTCATACCATCAGCTCTCTTACTTATCAGGCATTCAGTCTGGGGCTAAACCTACACATTGGCTCCCCTGGGTCTCTATCTTGCTGATCTCAGGACTTCTTAGCCTCTGCAATCATGTGAGCCAGTCCCTTATAAGAAACACCTATCTATTTATTCATTCATCCATTTTATTGGTTCTGTTTCTCTGAAAACTCTTTACTAATACAAGCTATTACCTTCAATAGATAAGGATCTTGAAGTTCAGAGAGGTTTAATGATTTGGCCAAGAACACAGAGAAATAGCTGCTGGTGGATATAGGACTCAAACCTAAGTCAGTCTGACATGTAGTCACACTATTTTTCCATGAAATTTCCACAGTAGACATTTTAGTCAGAATATTTGCAATCCCCTATTATAATATCTGTGCAATTTGCTTCCAGCTATCAAATGCAACACTTTCTTTCCTCCCACCTGTTCCACCTGTGTCACCAAAGGAATCCTCTGCCATTGCTTCATCATGTTATTGTCATTTGTAACAGGCAAAGCTCTGAGCTCTTCTTGACAATTACTGCCTCTAGTTACACCATAGCACCCACATGCTGTTTCAATAATATACTACTATTTTCAGTCCTCAATTCTTTGTCTCATATTATACCCTTTGCTTACAACATCTCCTGCCTCACCTACCCTGTCTACTCCCCATGTCAACTCAAAGGCTTAAAGATACAGTTTAAATACCACCTTCTTTTAAGAGGCCCCACTCAATCCTCTTAACCCTTTCCCGTCCATACTCTTTATCCCCAATTCTCCTTATCTTCTTGATATCTGGGTTTTTTTTTTTTTCAAGAGTGCTTAAACATTTATTTTACATGATTAGATATCTATCAGCATGTGAATGGCATACTATGCTGCATAATTCTTTTTTAATTTCATTTTTTATTAAAGCATAACTGTATACATTTATGGGGAACAAAGTGATGATTTGATATACAATGTGGAATGCTTAAATCAAACTGATTAACATAACCATCACTTCAGCTACTTTTCTTGGTAAGACACTTAAAATTTACTCTTATTATTTTTTTTCAACTTAGTATTTTATTTATTTATTTATTTTATTGTTAAATCATAGCTGTGTACATTAGTGCAATCAAGGGGTACAATGTGCTGCTTTCATATACAATCTATACCCTTGCATTGTGCACATTAGGCAAGATCCCACCAAATGCCCTCCCTCCTCCTACCAATCGCCCTCTCTCCTCCCCTCCCATCTCCTTCTTCTCCCCTCCCTCTTGCTAAACTATAATTGTGCTTTATCATTCATATGAGAGTGTAAGTGTTTACATATTGGTTTCATAAAAGTACTGAGTTTTTTTTATAATTTTTTTTTCATTCTTGAGATACATTACTAAGAAGAATATGTTCCAATTATATCCATGTAAACATAAAAGATGTAATGTCTCCATCTGTTTAAGGGCTAAATAGTATTCCATGGTATATACATACCACAATTTGTTAATCCATTTATGGATTCATGGGCATTTGGGCTGCTTCCACAACTTGGTAATTATGAATTGGTCTGCAATAAAAATTCTGGTATAAATGTCTTCGTGGTAAAATGATTTTTGTTATTTTGGGTAAATACATAGCAAAGGAATTGCAGGATTAAATGGAAGGTCAACTTTTAATTCCTTAAGTATTCTCCATACTTCTTTCCTTAAAGGTTGTATTAGTTTGCAATCATACCAGCAGTGTAAAAGCGTCCCTCTCTCTCCACATCCATGCCAGCACCTGCAGTTTGGGAACTTAGTGATGTGAGCTATTATTACTGGGGTGAGGTGATATCTCAAAGTGGTTTTTATTTGCATTTCTCTGACAATTAAAGATGATAAGCATTTTTTTCTTGTGTTTATTGGCCATTTGCCTGTTATCTGGTTGTTTGTTCTTTTCTTATTGAGTTCTCTGTAGATTCTAGTTATCAGACTTTTGTCAGAATCATAACATTCAAAAATCTTCTCCCATTCTAAAGGCTGTTTCTTTTAGTTGTAGTGCTTTCAGCTGTGCAGAAGCTTTTTAGCTTGATTAGATCTATAGTGATCCAGCATGGTACCAGCACAAAAATAGGGACCTATGGAATAAAATAGAGAATCTACAGATGTATTGAGCCACATATCATCATTTGATCTTTGATAAGCATAACAAAAACATACATTGAGGAAAATAATCCCTATTTAGTAAATGGTGCTAGAAGGACTGGTTAGTGACCTGTAGAAGACTGAAACTGGACCCATACCTTTCACCACTAACAAAAGTTGATTCTCACTAGATAAAAGATTTAAATTTAAGTTATGAAAGTATATTTGGTGGCACCTGTGGCTCAGTAAATAGGGCGCCAGCCCCATATACCAAGGATGGTGGGTTCAAACCCATCCCCAGCCAAACTGCAACAAAAAAATAGTTGGGTGTTGTGGTGGGCACCTGTAATCACAGCTACTTGGGAGGCTAAGGGAAGATAATCACCTAAGCCCAAGAGCTGGAGGTTGCTGTGAGCTGTGATGCCATAGCACTCTACCAAGGGTGATAAAGTGAGACTCTGTCTCTTAAAAAAAGAAAAGATATGAAAGTATAAAAATACTAGAAGAGAGTACAGGAAAATGCTTGAAGATATTGGACTGGGGAAATACTTTATGAGGAAGAACTTCCTGGCAATTGAATTAACACCAAAAATGAATTACTATGATTTGATACCTCTTAGAGCATAAAGCCCAGGCAAGTTTTACTGCCAATCTACTCAGTCATGAGTTATTTGAAGATATAAACCACATCTTGTTTTGTACCTCAGTCTACTACAGTGCCTTAGAAATCACAGCTGCTTGACATATTAACTGCCGTGTAGGTTGTGCTTAACTTATACTAGTTTTGAGCCCAGGGCCTCATCAACCATATATAACTCAAACATGTCATGATCTGTGTTGGCCTAATAAAATATCATGGTCCCTAGGGGGGGGGGGAAAAAAAACACATTTTTTCATGTGTGGCATCCAATGTGTTAATAAACATACATCTTTTTAAATGACCCATTATTCCTCCTAATTTGCTTACATTTCTGAGTAATGTTTTGGCTACTTGAGTTTTTTTTCTGATTCCATATAAAACAAAGTACTATTTTTTTCAGATTTGTAAAGTATGACAGTGGTGCTTTAACAGGGATTGCATTAAATTTGTATATTCCTTTGTGTACTATGGACATTTTAACAAAGTTGATTCTTCCCAGCCATGACCATGGTATGTTTTTCCATTTGTTAACATCTTCAGCTATTTCTTTCCACAGAGTTTCATAATTCTCTTTATAGAAATCTTTCACATTCTTTGTTAGGTAAATCCACAAATATTTCAGACTATACTATAAATCTATAGAGAACAAAATAGCACAGTACTGGACAAAAATAGAGAGGTAGATGTATACAACAGAATAGAGAACCAAGAGATAAACCCAGACACTTATCATCATTTGATCTTTGATAAGCCTATCAAAAACACAAATTGGGGGAAAGATTCCCTATTTAACAAATGGTGCCGGGAGAATTGGCTGGCAACCTGTAGAAGACTGAAACTAGACCCTCACATTTCACCATTAATAAAAATTGATTCTCACTGGATAAAATGTTTAAACTTAAGACATGAAACTATAAAGATACTTGGAGATAGTTCAGGAAAAACACTTGAAAAAATTGGCCTGGGAGAATATTTTATGAGAAGTACCCCCCTGGTAATTGAAGCAACATCGAAAATAAATTACTGGAATCTGATAAAACTAAAATGCTTCTGAACAGCCAAGAACACAGTAAGTAAAGCAAGCAGACAGCCCACACAATGGGAGAAGATATTTGTAGGTTATTTTTCTGACAAAGCTTTGATAACTAGAATCCAGAGAATTCAAACTAATTAAAAAGAAAAGAACAAGTGATCCCATTTCATTGTGGGGAAGAGACTTGAACAGAAGCTTCTCTGAAGAAGACAGGCACATGGTCTACAAACACATGAAAAAATGCTCAACATCTTTAATCATCAGAGAAATGCAAACCAAAATCACTTTGAGACATCATCTAACTCCAGTAAGAGTAGTCCACATCACAAAATCCCAAAACTACAGAAGTTGGCATGGATGTGAAGAAAAGGGAATAGTTCTGAACTGATGGTGAGAATAAAAGCTTATATGTTCTTTTTGGAAAGAAATTTGAAGAACACTTAAGGAACTAAAAGTAGAGCTGGGGGCAAGGGCAGCTGTGGTGGTGCTCGCAGCGGGACTGAGCGAGCAACATTGCACAGGGCTCGCGGAGATGGTAGTGTTAAGCAACTCCAGCCTGCCCAGCTCCTCGGTGTCCTCCGGGGGCGGAGACAAGATGGCTGACTGCAACCAGCTTTCCATAGAGGCTCCCGTCCAGAAGGAGAGTTAAAGGACAAAAATTTAGCAAGTAACCTGGTGGATTTGAGCTGCACCAACAGAGAAGGCTGAAGAACGCACATCAACCCCACTGAGGGGAGCTGCAACCACAAGGATACAAACAAAAGGCACAAAATCAATCACCAAGCAGATGGGAGTCCCCACCCCCATAAGAACGGTTCAGAGTGCCCCACAAATAAACGGGCAGAGTTCAAAGGTCCTCCCACTACACTCCATGGAAGAGACCCTCTAAAAACTGGACCTACATACCCTACTAGGGTGCCTTGGCGTTCTCCTGCCAGGCATAAAACTGTATAAAACTGTATATATTCTCTACATGCAACTATAAGCACCCAGCACTCCCCTCCACTCTCACTCTGAGGTCTGGAGGCCTGTCCCCCAGGAGTTCAAATTCTTGGGTGATTTCTCAAGGGTTGTGGACAGTGCCTAAACTGCAGCTGGTCAGTGCTGATTCTGGGGCATGGGAACGAGGCGAGAACTATCAGCTGAGAGGGAATCACACCGAGCAGCAGCAGTTCCCTGAGGCAGGTCCTTTAGCAGCAATACGGCCAGGCATAAAACCATATAAAACAGTATATATTCTCCACCTGCAACCCTGAGCTCCCAGCACTCCACTCCACTCTCACTATGAGGTCTGGAGACCTGTCTCCCAGGAGTACAGACACTTGGGTGATTCCTCGAGGGGTGTGGACAGTGCCTAAGTCAGTACTGATTCTGGGGCACGGGAGCGAGGAGAGGATGATTGGCTGAGAGGGAACCACACCAGTGCAGCAGTTCCCAGTGGCACAATCCAGCAGCCGTCTTTTAGCAGCAATACGGCTCACACCCGGATATTCTGAAGCCGCACCCCCTGTCTCCCTGCACAACAAGACAAGGCCGGCAACCACCTGTGAGTAAAGGATTTGCCAGAGGTGGTACCAACTCACAGACCCCAGAAGCTCCCAGGGCGGGGCTGACCTAGAGGACCACTTTACTGAGCCTATGATGCACCAGGCCCTCAGGGGATCATCAGCATATAGACAAAGGAAGGCAGCAGAATAGAACTGACAGGTAATGGAATACAAACCTGCAGGAGCAAAGACAGGGCTTTGAAATTCAAACAGCTTCTCTTCTGCAGGGGAATTTAGCAGTTCTGTTCTGTTCTATCAGTAACTTCAATCAGGGATGGGTCTGGACTTGAGTCAACACCCCTCAAACTTCATCAAGCACCCAAGGTTGTCAGGCCTCCCCTCCTCCTGCTAGATAGAGGCAGAGTGCAGCGGCCTGGCAGATTTCCTTGTGATTAAGGCAGGTGCAACCCCCTAGAGTATCTGTTCACTACAGGCAACTGGGTCAAAGCCCTGTGGGATTATCAGTGACTGGGTGTGACAATGGTGCAAGGTGGGGAAGGAGGCATCAACCTTCCCAGACTGATCTATTGGCTGGGTGGCTCCTCCTGGCTCCACGCAGCACTGGAGCAAGCCATATCAGAGTAGTCACCAGAACCCTGTGATCCAGTTCACAGAGACCTCTTAAACTCTCCCAACAGAGACAGGTGCTGACTGGGACAATTGATTTGGACCTTTTGAACTTAGCCAATCGCCTGAGTACAATTTAGGGGGTGCCCTGGATGTGTGTTTGTAGGAAGGTTTGATTTCCCTTTTCCAATTGTTGCCAGTGGTGGGTGGAGTGACTTAATTGCTGATATTTCTCCACTGCTGAGACTTCAACCCAGAGTAACTGTTTCACTAGGGCCAAACAAAAACCAGCTGAAAACTAGACAGAAACACTTAGGCCCATCACACCAAAATGGGCCACAGTTTCTCAGGCCACAGCACTGTATGGGTCCTTGAAGAATCTCCAGGGGAAAAGTCAAAGGGAGTAAAACAATCATGGAGTGGAATCAGCAGAAAAACTCTGGTAACATGAATACCCAGAATAAATAACCCCCCCCAAAGGAAATATATGGCAGATGTAATTAAAGATCCCACTCATAAACAACTGGCTGAGATGCCAGAAATCAAATTCAGAATTAGGATTGCAAACAAGATTAATAAAGTGGAGGAAAATTTGGATTTAAAACTTCAAGCAGCAATTCAAAAGTTGGAATTAGGAATTGGAGGAGAAATTCAAAAGTTGTCTCAAGAATCTAATGAATTTAGAGACAAAACCACCAAAGACTTAGACACACTGAAGCAAGAATTTGCAGCCCTCAAAGATCTGAAAAATGCAGTAGAATCCCTCAGTAACAGAGTGGAACAAGCAGAAGAAAGGATTTCTGTCACTGAAGACAAAGCTTTTGAGCACTCCCAAACTCTCAAAGAGGAAGAAAAATGGAGAGCAAAAATAGATCATTCTCTCAGAGAGCTCTGGGATCATTTGAAGAAGGCTAATATCAACTTATTGGAGTCCCTTAAACTGATGAAGTGGCCTCGCTAGGCACAGAGGCCCTTCTCCATGAAATTATAAAAGAGAATTTTCCAGATATGCCTAGAGATTCGGAAATTCAGATAGCAGACAGTTTCAGAAGCCCAACACAACTCAACCCCAATAGGACATCCCCCAGGCATACCATAATTAACTTCACTAAAGTTAATATGAAGGAGAAAATTCTCAAAGCAACCAGATGTAAGAAAGCCATTACCTACAAAGGGAAGAATATTAGAATGACTGCAGATCTCTCTGCTGAAACTTTTCAAGAGAGAAGAGGGTGGTCATCGAATTTTAATCTCCTAAAGCAAAATAACTTTCAACCCCAGATCCTGTATCCAGCTACATTGACTTTCATTTATAATGGAGAAATTAAATACTTTAACGACATTCATATGTTGAAGAAATTTGCCATAACCAAACCAGCTCTTCAGGATATTCTCAGACCTATCCTCCATAATCCATAATGACCAACCCAATCCTTTACCACAAAAGTAAACTCACTCAGAAACGTTTGATCAAACTCCAACTTCCACACAGGCGAAAGGATTAAAAATGTTCACTAGACTTTTGAAAAACTCAATACCCCAAAATTTACCACACTTATCAATATTCTTTATTAATGTGAATGGCTTAAACTGTCCTCTAAAAAGGCATAGGTTAGCTGAATGGATACAAAAACTAAGGCCAGATATTTGTTGCATACAAGAATCACATCTTAACTTAAAAGAGAAATTTAGACTCAGGGTGAAAGGATGGTCATCCATATTTCAGGCAAACGGAAATCAGAAAAAAAAACAGGTATTGCAATTCTATTTGCAGATACAATAAGCTTTAAATCACCAAAAGTAAGGAAGGTTAAGAATGACCAGTTCATATTTGTTAAGGGTAATATTCAATATGATGAGATTTCAATTATTAAAATCGATGCTCCCAACCCGAATGCACCTCAAATTATATAAAAAAAAAACTCTAACAGACATGAGCAACTTGATTTCCTCCAACTCCATAATAGTCAGAGATTTTACCACTCCTTTGGAGGTGTTGATTCGATCCTCCAATAAAAAGCTGACCAAAGAAATTTTAGATTTAAACCTAACCATCCAACATTTAGATTTAGCAGACTTCTACAGAACATTTCATCCCAACAAAACTGAATACACATACTTCTCATCAGCCCACAGAAAATAACTCCAAAATAGACCACAACTTAGGTCACAAGTCCAACCTCAGTAAATTTAAAGGAATAGAAATTATTCTTTGCATCTTCTCGGACCACAATGGAATAAAAGCTCATTAACAACAGGAATCTGCATACTCATACAAAAACATGGAAGTTAAATAACCTTATGCTGAATGATAGCTGGGTCAGAGATGAGATTAACAAAAAAAATTGCTAAATTTTTGGAACAAATGACAATGAAGACATGAATTCTCAGAACCTTTGGGATACTGCAAAGGTAGTCCTAAAAGGAAAATTTATAGCACTGCAAGCCTTCCTCAAGAGAACAGAAAGAGAGGAAGTTAACAGCTTAATGAGACATCTAAATCAACTTGAAAAGGAAGAACATTCCAACATCAAACCCAGCAGAAGAAAAGAAATAACCAAAATTAGAGCAGAATTAAATGAAATTGAAAACAAAAGAATTATACAACACATCAATAAATCAAAAAGTTGTTTTTTTTTGAAAAGTTCAATGAAATAGATAAACCTTTGGCCAACCTAATCAGGATAAAAAGAGTAAAATCTCTAATCTCATCAATCAGAAATCACAAAGACAAAATAACAACAGACTCCTCAGCAATTCAAAAAATCCTTAATGAATATTAAAATAAACTTTATTCTCAGAAATATAAAAATCTGAATGAAATAAACCAATACTTGGAAGCATATCACCTTCCAAGACTTAGCCAGAATCAAGTGGAAATGTTGAACAGGCCAATATCAAGTTCTGAAATAGCATCAACCACACAAATCCTTCCTATAAAGAAAAGCCCGGGACCAGATGGTTTCATGTCAGAATTCTACCAAACTAATAAAGAGGAATTGGTACCTATATTACTCAACCTGTCCCAAAAGGTAGAAACAGACAGAAGACTACCCAACATGTTCTATGAAGCAAACATCACCATAATCCCCAAACCAGGAAAAGACCCAACAAGAAAAGAAAATTATAAACCAATATCACTAATGAATATAGATGCAGAAATATTCAACAAGATCTTAACAAACAGAATCCAGCAAAACATCAAAAAAATTATACATCATGACCAAGTCAGTTTTATCCCAGGGTCTCAAGCCTGGTTCAATATCCGTAAATCTATAAGTATAATTCAGCACATAAACAAATTAAAAAACAAAGACCATATGATTCTCTCAATCTATGCAGAAAAAGATTTTGATAATATCCAACATCCGTTCATGATCAGAATACAAAAAAATTGGTATGGAAGGGACATTTCTTAAACTGATAGAGGCCATCTACAGCAAACCCACAGCCAATATCATATTGAATGGACTTAAATTGAAATTGTTTCCACTCAGATCAGGAACCAGACAAGGCTGCCCATTGTCTCCATTGCTCTTTAACATTGTAATGGAAGTTTTAGCCACCACAATTAGGAAAGAAAAGGCAATCAAGAGTATCCATATAGGGTTAGAAGAGATCAAACTTTCGCTCTTCAAAGATGGTATGATTCTATATCTGGAAAACACTAGAGACTCTACTACAAAACTCTTAGAAGTGATCAAGAAATACAGCAGCGTCTCAGGTTACAAAATCAACATTCATAAATCAGTAACCTTTACATACACGAACAGTAGTCAAGTTGAAAAAACAGTTGAGGACTCTATCCCATTCACAGTAGTACCAAAGAAGATGAAATATTTGGGAGTTTATCTAACAAAGGACGTGAAAAGTCTCTATAAAGAGAACTATGAAACTCTAAGGAAAGAAATAGCTAAAAATGTTAACAAATGGAAAAACATATCATGTCCATGGCTTGGAAGAATCAACATTGTTAAAATGTCCATACTACCCAAAGCAATATATAATTTTAACACAATCCCTATTAAAGCTCCACTGTCATACTTTAAAGATCTTGAAAAAACAATACTTTGTTTTATATGGAATCAGAAAAAACCTCCAATAGCCAAGACATTACTCAGAAATAAAAACAATGCAGGAAGAATCATGCTACCAGACTTCAGACTATACTACAAATTGATAGTGATCAAAACAACATGTTACTGGCACAAAAACAGAGAAGTAGATGTCTGGAACAGAATAGAGAACCAAGAGATAATTCCAGCTACTTACCATTATTTAATCTTTGACAAGCCAATTAAAAACATTCTGTGAGGAAAATATTCCCTATTTAACAAATGATGCTGGGTGAACAGGCTGGCAACCTGTAGAAAACTAAAACTGGACCCACACCTTTCACCATTAACTAAGATACACTCTCACTGGATTAAAGATTTAAACTTAACACATGAAACTATAAAAATAGTCGAAGAGAGT
>CAUYPK010133362.1:0-36002 GCA_963574355.1 Loris lydekkerianus
ATCCTCCGGGGCCAAAAACGTTTCAGTCTGTGGCCTGTGAGGCACTGAGTGCACAGCAAGAGGTAAGCAGTGGGCAAGAACGGCAAACTTCAACTGTATTTATTTTGTTGCTGGCATCACTGCCTGAGCTCTACCTCGGCCCCCCCCCCCCCCAATCCATGGAAAAATTGTCTTCCGTGAAACCAATCTCTGGTGCTGAAAAGATTGGGAACCACTGCTCTACCATACTTCCTCCAAGTTAAGAAGGATCTTCTCACAGGATACAGAATTATCAATTTATAGTTCTTTTCTTTCAGTACTTGAAATATGTTATGCAGTATACTTCTGCCTTCAATGGGTTTTGTGAGAAGCTTGCTGTCATTCAAATTGTTTTCTACTTATAGATTATGTGTCATTTCTCTTGCACTGTTTTCACGACTTTTTTTCTTCATGTTTAGTTTTTCAGAAGTTTGACTATGATGTTTCTTGGCATGAATTTCTTGGGATTTATCCTGATATTTGCTCATCTACTTGAACATATAGGTTTATGTCCTTTGCTAAATTTGAGAATTTTTCAGGCATTATTTTGCAATTACTTTTTTTAGCTTTGTATTCTTTCATTTCTCTTCCTGGAACTCTGATTACCCAAATGTCCTTGCTTAATGTCATCATGATAGGTATTTGGAAACTTTCAATTTAAGTGAAAGGACAGCAGGTCTTCCAATAGCACCATCCCTTTCAATGAAATGTCATTATAACATTGATAAGAATAAAAATTGGTTTCATTATGCATCATTTTACTTAAAGTCACAGTTTCCAAGAACCTATCAATGATGTTAAAGGAGGACTTGATGTAGTTCCTGGGGTCTCTGGGGTTCTATTCATTTTTTTTTCAATATACTTTCTGTCTTTTGTTCTGAATGGGTATTTTCTATTCTTCTATCTTCCAGTTCACTAATTCTTTCTTCTTCTTAGTTCAGTTATTGCTTTTTCCTGCTCTGAAATTTCCACTTGTATTTTCTGTTTGCTGAGACTTTCTATTTTCCATTTGTTTCAAACATGACTGAATTTCTTGGTAAAGCATTTTTCCTATAGCTTCTTTAAAATCTTTGTTTGATATAACTCTGTTATCTCAGTATTGATAGCTATTGATCATTTTTTCATCTAGTTTGAGACCTTTCGGGTTCTTGATATGAACTGATTTTTTTAATGTAAACCTGAACATTTGGGGTACTCAGTTATGGGATTCTGAATCTCATTTTAATCTATTTTTATCTGACTTCTTCTGACACTGTTCTGGTGGGGTAAGAGGGTTGCTGCCTCATTTCTAGGATAGAAGTCTAGGTTTCCCACTCAGCCTCAGTTGACCCTGAAGAGGAGAGCACTTCGTTGATTGTGGGCAAGGATGGGAGTTCCAGGTCCCCACTGGGCCTCCACTAATACTTGTCTTGCTGTGAGGGCTAAGGGTGCTTTGTTACTACTCCCCATGTGGTCTCTGCTGACAGCATGAGGGATCTCCATGGGGACTAGATGGTGGTGAAAACCCTGACTTTCCATAGGTGTCCTTTGACACTATTACATGGGGGGGAATCTGGATACTGCTTTACTACTATTTGCAGGTGTAAATCTAAGAGCCAAATTTGGTCTTCATTGACACTGGAAAGTAGGATGGCGTCACAGGGCCAATTACCAGCTGGATGATATGAAAGTCCTAACTGCTTACTCAAAATTCTCTAATACTACCATGGCCGAGGTTGGGGGAACCTCATTATAACTTGGTGAAGATGAACATTTAGGTTCTCTAGTCAGCCTTTGCTAGTGTGCGTGGCAGTATGGCCAAATTTTTTCTGTGGTATTTGGCTGGGGTTATGTGGTCATTGCCTAAAAGTTTCCTGTCTTGCTAACCTGATTCTTTCAAGGTGATTTGGCTGAACAATGTAGACTTTTCTTGAAGCTGTTTTTTGCTAGATAATCTGTTGGAGTTTTTGGTTTCCTGGCTTTTTCAGCTCCAGGTCTGGAATAGGTAGTAGATAAGGCAAAAAGAAAACCCAGGAATTCACCCCTATGTTTTTCCTTGGGTCCTGAGGAACCTGAGGTCCCTAGCTGGTCTGCCTTCTTAGCTTCTAATGATAAGATTCAAAAATCTTCTTATGCTCACTTTGAAAAATGTTAATGGACATGTAATTATTGTACATGTTTATGGAGTATAATGTGATGTTTTGATACATGTATACTTTCTTTATGTAATGATCAAATCAGGAAAATTAGCATATCCATCATCTCAAATATTTATCATTTCTCTGTTGCCAGAACATTCAAGATCTTCTAGCTATTTTAAAGTATGCGATACATTACTAATGACAGTTGCCCAGCTGTGCAATAAATAGGATATCAAAATTTACTGCTCTTACCTAATTGTACTCTAATAACTTTGTACCAAATGACCAATTTCTCCCCATTCCCCACTGGCAACTACAGTTCTAATCTATACTTCTTTCTTTTTTCCTTTCTTTTTTTTTTTTTTAGAGAGACAGAGTCTCACTTTATCACCCTCAGTAGAGTGCCGTGGCATCACAGCTCATAGCAACCTCCAAGTCCTGGGCTGAGGTGATTTTCTTGCCTCAGCCTCCCAAGTAGCTGGGACTACAGGTGCCCACCACAATGGCTGGCTATTTTTTTGTTGCAGTTTGGCTGGGGCCGGGTTCGAACTCACCACCCTTGGTAAATGGGGCCGGCGCCCTACCCACTGAGCCACAGGCACCGTCCCCTAATCTATACTTCTATGAAATCAACTTTTTAGATTCCACACGTGAATGAAATTGTGCGGTATTTGTCTTTCTATGACTGGTTTATTGCACTTAACATAATGTCTTCCAGGTTCATCCATGTTGTTACAAATAACAGGATTTTATTCTATGACTTAATAATATTCCATGGTGTATATACATATACATATATGTGTTGTATATATGTATTCTTTGTCCACTCATCCATTAGAAGGGATAAAATGAAAAAGACTGACAATAACAAATGTTGGCAAGGGAGATCAACTGAAATTCATACACAGGTGCTAGGAACATAAAATGGTACAACCAATTTGGAAAACAATATGGAACTTTTTTAAAAAAAGTTGTCATACAATTTATTCATTGTATTTCTAAGTATATAGCCTGAAGAAATGAAAATGTATGACCACAGAAAAAGTTTTACATAAACATTTATAGTTGCTTTGTTCACTATGACTCTGAATTGGAAATAACTCAATTCCCAACAAACGGTGAATGGATAAACAAAATGTAGTATATTCTATGTGGAATACTATTCCCTAAATAGTACTAAATGATATTGAACAACAGTTAGCAAAAGGAATGAACTATTGATACACAGAACAATAGTGATAAATATGAACATCATTCGGCTGAATGAAAGAAACCAGACACAAAAGGGTATATGATGTATGATTCTGTTTCTATAAAATGCAAACTACTTTATAGTGATAAAAACAGGTCAGTGGTTGCCTGGGGCCAAGGGCAGATGGAACAATTGACTGTAAAGGAAATGAAGAATTTCAGGGGTCCTGGAAATGTTCTGTATTCTTTATTAAAGTGGAAGGTGATTATTTCACAACTGTTATAACTCATTGAATTGTATATTTTAAATAGATGCAGCTTATTATACATATTTATCAATAAAATTTATAAGAAAAAATATTAAGGCCTTTTTCATATCATTCTTCATAGCTGAAATCTATTCCTCATTCAGTTACAATTTTAATTCAGTAATCCTGATTGTGCCTTGTGAAACCAGGCCTATAAAAGCACAAAGGACATTTATTCCACTACAAGACTCTTTCAAATATTTGATAAGAGCCAGTTATTAAAAAAAAAAAAAAAGAGCCAGTTATTTCCTCTTAGTCTTTTCGTCTGCATATTATATAATATCACTCCCAATCCTCCAGCCTGTTTCTATAGATATTCTTTTAAATCCTACACTCTTTAACCTTTCTTTTTTCCTACCTTTGAATCCTTTAGTTTGCCAATATTCCTTATAAAACAAATCATCCAAAACTGAATGTAATATTCCAAGTATTATCTGCTAAATATCATTCAAGGGAGATAATATGATTTTTAGAAAGAGCAAGAGACCAGGCATAGGGAAATATGAATTATCTGGCTCTGCTGATGACTAGTTTTTTGATCTTAAGGAAATCAATCACTATAGGTTTCTCAGTATAATGAGGGAATTGGTATTATTTATTTGGCCTAAGAGTTTATTCATTTTTAGCATCCAGAAATGAAAGTAGAGTAAGAAATTTTTGAAATGTTCTATTAGGAAATATAAATCAACTGAGACATTCTGTTTACAAGTGACTAAGACTTAAAAATTTTTTGGTGTGACTTGAGAAGAATTGTTTAGCTTTGTATCAGATTTGTATTTGGAGGAGTGTACATTTTTTTATTTGCATGTATATCAATAATCCTTGCCTTCTGAAGTTAGAGATATTCTAGTCATGTGCTTTAAACTGATAAGAACAGACACTACACTTGATCTTAGCCAAAAAGCCGAGAAGCAATCCAACTGTGTGCTTTAGGCCATGAAGGTTTGTGATGTGCCATGTAATCTCCAATGAGTTAGAAAAATTCAGAACATATGGCAGTTCAGATGTTAGATTAGGAAAATTAAAATGTTAAAAAAAATTCAGAGCTGTTTAGAGCATGCTTTGCTATACGTGTTTTTATGTGATTTGTATGCATTTGAATATGCTGAGAAAGATGTCACTTTGAGTGAAACTGAAAGAAAAGAATATCTTTATTCCACTTTAAGTCCACTCCAGAAAACATTTCTCAGATATTAATTCTGTAATCTTCAGATTGTTCCTAAATGATCTTACCTTTTCTTGTCCATAACCAACTATAAACACAACACATTTCTGGCTGTCATCCACAGAAAAATAGTCCTGAAATCTCAAAGCTTCTTGGTTCCTGGTTCTCTGGAGTCAACAACATAATTTTTCAATACCAACTTCTGCCAACTAATCAAAGTTTAAAAGAAGTAGAGATTACAAAATAGAAAATTTGGGGGTTATTTTGGATATATGAACCAGAACACAGGACATCAAAAAAAGCATATTTGCTCCTATGTCATGAGCAACTATTGTTTGTCTTTTAAGCTCTCCCCATTTTTCTAGAAACCAAACACTACCACTTGTTATTTGAAATGGGGCCCTTCTTTAACTCTAATGCACATGGATATTCCTTATTGGTCCATCATGAGCCCAGAATAAATCATGACCTAAACATAAGAGCTAAAAATTATAAACTCTTAGGTTGGGCGCAGTGGCTCATGCCTTTAATCCTAGCACTCTGGAAGGCCAAGGTGGGTGGATTGCCTGAGCTCAGGAGTTGGAGACCAGCCTCAGCAAGAGTGAAACCATTATCTCTAAATGCTGGGAGTTGTGGCCATTGCCTATAGTGTCAGCTACTCAGGAGGCTGAGGTAAGAAGATTGCTTGACCCTTAAAGAGTTTGAGGTTGCTGTGAGCTACAATGCCACTGCATTCTACCAAGGGTGACTGAGTGAGACTCTGTCTTAAAAAAAAAAAAAAAAAAAAAAAAAAAAAATTATATGCTCTTAGAAGAAAATATTGGAGAAAATCTTCACGATATTGGATTCAGCAACAATATCATGGATATGCCATCAAAAACGCAGGCAACAAAAGAAAAAATAGATAAGTTGGACTAAATCAAAATTAAGAACTTTAGTGCAACAAAGAAAGCAAAGAAATCAAAAAGACAACCTGCTAAATGGCAGATAATATTTGTAAATCACGTATCTAATAAATTATAATTATCCAGAAAATATAAAGACCTACAACAACGGAAAGATTAAATCCACCCTACCTCACCCCACCCCCACAAATTGGCAAAGGACTTGAATAGTCAGGTCTCTAAGGAAGATATTAACATGGCCATTAGGCACATGAAAAGAGGTTCAACACCATCAATCGTTAGGGAAATGTAAATCAAAACCACAATGAGATATAGCTTCATACCTACTATGATGGTTATAATTTCAAAATGGAAAATAACAAGTACTGACAAAGATGTGGACAAATTGGAATTCTTGTGCCTCCTTTGTGGGAATGAAAAGCAGTTCAGCCACTATGGAAGACAGTGTGTGGTTCTCCAAAATTTTAAACACAGAACTACCATATGACCCTGTAATTTCATTCCTAGGTATATATCTAAAGGAATTGAAAGTAGGGGTGGGAGTGGTAACTCATGCCTGTAATCCTAGCACTCTGGAAGGCAGAGGCAGAAGGATTGCCTGAGGCCAGGAGTTCAATGCTAGCCTAAGCAAGAGGAAGACCCTATCTATACAGAAAAGGTAAAAAAATAACTGGACATGGTGGCTTGTGGCTGTAGTCCCAACTACTTGGGAGGCTGAGGCAAAGGGATCACTTGAGCCCAAGTTTTGAGGTGGCAGTGAGCTATGATGATGCCATTGTACTCTATGCTCTAGCCATGATGACAGAACAAAACTATGCCTCAAGGGCGGCACCTGTGGCTCAGTGGGTAGGGCGCTGGCTCCATATACTGAGGGTGGCAGGTTTGAACCCGGCCCCGGCCAAACTGCAACAAAAACATAGCCAGGCGTTGTGGCAGGTGCCTGTAGTCCCAGCTACTTGGGAGGCTGAGGCAAGAGAATCGCCTACGCTCAGGAGTTGAAGGTTGCTGTAAGCTGTGATGCCACAGCACTCTACCCAGGGCGATAGAGTGATACTCTGTTTAAAACAACAACAACAACAACAAACTATGCCTCAAAAAAAAAAAAAAAAAAAAAAAAAGAAGTTGGGGCTTGAAAAGATATTTATACACCCCAATGTTTGTTGCAGCATTATTCATAATAGCTAAAAGGTGGAAGCAACTCAAATGTCCATTGAACAGGATAACAAATAGATTTTAAAAAGTGTTGTATACGTATGATAGAATATTATTCAGTCTTAAAAAGGAGTAAAATTCTAATACATGCTATAACATGAATGAATCTTATAAACGTTATGCTGAGTAAAATAATCCAGAAATAGAAGGACAAATATTTGATGATTCCACTTATATGAAGTACTTATAAGTACTTATAAGCAAACTCAGATAGAAAGTAGAATACAGGTTATCAGCCCCTTGGGAAGGGAGGAAAGGAGAAGTTATTGTTTAATAGGTACAAAATTCTTTTGGGAAATAATAAAAAAGTTTTGGGTATGGATAAGAGTGATGTTTATATGATATTATGAGTGTATTTAATGCTGCTGAATTATACACTTACGTACAGTTAAAATTATAAATGTTTGTTTTACCACAATTAAAAAAGAAAGAGAAGAAATGAATGAAGGAGAAAAGAAAAAAGAAAAGAATTCCTCCCAGCTTCTATGTAGGAGCTGGAGAAAGAGAGTTTGTTTTTTTTTGTTTTTTTTTTTGACAGTTGAGTTTTTGCCTACAGCAATCTGGAATGGAGTTTCTGCCTTGATAAACTGGGAACAGGGAGGGAAGAAGTCTTGTATCAAACACCACAGACTCTTGCCTTTCTTGCTGAATTTTAATAGATTTTTCTTGAAGTGATGTTTCTTTTTTTTTTTTTTCTCTCTCTTGCCCTTAGGACATTTTCAAAGGGTATAAATAGTTGTTATTTTATAATTTTCACTAGTTTCTGTGGGGAGTAAGTTACTGTAGCTCCTTATTTGGTCATGCTAGAAGTTTATTTGGATGATTTTCTATTTCAAATATTAGTTGTGTCATTTAATTTGAAGGATTGATTAGCACTGGTGCACTGACTGATTGTAAAATTAAATCTTCAGGATTAAAATGTTTTCTTGAGAAACATGGCGACATTACTAAAAACCAAGGCATCCCCCCATGGAATTTTTAGTGACTCCATCATTCTCTTGATGTTTCTTTTTAAAGACTGAAGCTTTGAAATTTTTATTTTAGGAGAAAGGCGGGGCTCTGTGAGATCCCCACTACATTCTTCAATAAATGTGTGAATAAATGAAAGATTATTTTTATGAATATGGTAGCCATTTCTTACCGTGTGCTTTGAAGGTAAGCGTTCCTCTGTACCAGCCTGTTCCTGAATCCCATAATTCTGTTGTTCAAATGCGTACTTCAGGCTGCCATAACAAATTACCAGAGGCTGGGTAGCTTAAACTACACATGTTCATTTCTTACTGTCCCGAAATCTGGGAAGTACATCACGGTGCAGGCAGATCTGGTATCTGGCTTGCAAAATGGCTTGTATCCTCACTTGGCAGAAAAAGGTCACGCTAGCTCTCTGGTTTTTTTGGAGGGTGGGGGGGTAGGACAGAGCCTCAAGCTATCACACTGGGTAGAGTGCCATGGTATCACAGCTCACAGCACCCTCCAACTCCTGGGCTTAAGCAATTCTCTTGCCTCAGCCTCCCAAGTAGCTGGGACTACAGGTGCCTCCCACAATGCCTGGCTATTTTTTGGTTATAGTTATCATTGTTTGGCAGGCCTGGGCTGGATTTGAACCTGCCAGCTCTGGTGTAAGTGGCTGGTGCCTTAGTCGCTTGCGTTACAGGTGCCACCCAGCTCTCGGGCTTCTAAAATGGCACTAAGCCTACTCATAAGGCTGTACTCATATGTACTAATTATCTGCTAAAGGTCCCACCTCCAAATATCACATTGGGGAATAGTTCTCAACATTTTAATTTCACCATATTGGGGTATTCACAAACATTCAGTTCATAACAAATTCACTCTTTCCTTAAGATAGTTTCCTCTGTGAAGTACATGGAAAGTATATTTCCTCTCCATTATCTTTGAGAGGAATGATAATTCAGCCTTTTTATTATGAATAGTTTATTCATTATTTCCCCCAGCAAAGACTCAAGACTTATATCAATAATTTTATCATTATCAAAACAATTGGTTTATCAAATTGCTGGAATAATTCTACATTTCGGAAGTGAAAGAAATTAATATTACTGAAAATTTACTAAGTGGTAGTGATACTGACTTCAGTAGGTTCTTGGTCTCCGTGATTGGAAGAATGAACCCACGGACCACAGATCAGTGGTAAGACAGGACTTATTTACAGTAAAGAATACAGAAATACCAGAACTCCTGGCAGAGAAAAAAAAACCCAAGTCAGGAGAGAAAAGATCTCTCTCTCCCTCTCTGTCTATCTGTCTCCCGGGTCTTTGTCTAGGGGTAAATGTAGTTGAGTAGGACCCTCGGTAGTTACATTTAGGTGTCTAGGACAGCTTGTCTGGAACATGTTTGGGTTGCAAGTGAATGGCTACAATCCCTTTCATTCCCAGTCCTGTTCAGCCACAAGTGCAAGGGGAGGGAGACCTAAGGAGCTGGTGTCTCCCCAGCAGTTGTCTGGCCCCTCTGGCTACTGGAGCCTTCAACCGGGCCCACTGCCTATGCTCCAGCCCGCTGGTTCCTCTGCTCAACCAGCTGGCTGCCACTGCACCAACACCGCCAAGGTGGAGGCAGCTGGTCTGCCCCCCTCCCAGCTCCACCCAGCTGTGTCCAGTATCAGTCGGACTGTTAAAAATACTATGTTATTTAATCCTTGCAACAGTATCTATAAGTTAGGGCTTATTGGTATCATTGACAATGAAGAACTAGGACTTAAATGTTGGGTCTTTCCGAGGTCATACTGCTAATAAACAGAAGAACTTCTAAGAAAAGAGACAATAGGAATAGGGAAGTCAGCAGTACGGGGGTCCTAGATGTCAGAGGCAGGGGTGGGGGGTGGGGTCCAAAAGAAAGGATAAATATCTCTGCAAGAAAGGCATCATTACTTATTCTACCATCTACAAAACATTCCCTGCCAGTCTTCAGAGAACAATTCTGTTAAAGAAACTTAAAAATCTTTTTCTTAGTTTGCTCATGTTTATAACTACGAACACGATTGCTCTGTGTGTGTAAATTCATATTTTCTAAACGTATTTAAACGTCATTTTATTTTTAAACATTTATTTCTGAATAATTTCTGGAATAAGTTCATCAGTAATACAGAACCTATGGGTGTCATTGTGATATTTTAATAAGTAATACATAGGAAACTTTTTTTAAAGAATGGAAGCCTCAGAAATGAGGTTTGGCTAACTGCTGAGAAAGGCAAACTGGGGTATGTATGTCGGGTCGGGTCGTTGGAGAGAAGCAGGTTAAGTTAGGGAAGAGGTGTCAATTGACAGGTCCTTAAAACCAAGGATTAAGAGCTTTATTATTTCAGGAAAACAGTATTCTGCGAGTGATACACCTGTATTCCAAACCAGGTCTAAACTTTTGGAGAAAAAAGGAGGCAGGAGGGAGAGGGAGGAGGACCCCGCCCGCGATCGATTGCTTGGAGCTCGGCTTAGCCAGGCTGGGGGTCCTCCCAGGGGCTGGAACTCGGCGCTCGGCAGCCCTCGGAGTTGCCCGCGGGGAGGTGAGGACCGGGCTGGGACGCCCGCGGGGAGGAGGGTCGGGGCCCAACTGCCCGGCCGTAGTTGGCGTCTGAAGCCGTGTACCCGCATGCATGGCGAGTTGCCGACTGCCTGCCTCTCAGCACCCAACTGCGTGGGCCCTCGTGCCGGACCGCGCGGCCCCTCAGCCCCGCCCACCTTCCCTCAGCCCAGTCCGGCCGCTCAGTCCCGCCCACCGGCCCCTCAGCCCCGCCCACCTTCCTTCAGCCCAGTCCAGCCCCTCAGCCCCGGCCGCGCGGCCCCTCAGCCCCCGCCCACCGGCCCCTCAGCCCCCGCCCACCGGCCCCTCAGCCCCGCCCATCTTCCCTCAGCCCAGTCCGGCCCCTCAGCCCCGGCCGCGCGGCCACTCAGCCCAGACCGTGCGGCTCCTCAGCGACATTTCTGGTGAGAAGGTGGCGCGTCCTGGGGCGCACGAGGCGGGCCGCCTCCCTGGCGGTGGGACTCCACAGAGCTGGCTGAGAGGGGTTGTTCTGGTGGCTCGCGGAGCCTCGTGTTTGCGGCCGGGGGTGCGTGGCCTCCTGACGAGAGCTGGTGGCGCGTGCGCGTCTGTTCCGGCCGTCTGGTTTTACCGCTCTGGGAACCGAGACCCCTGGGGGCGGATGACTGCCCCAGCGCTGGGGGCTTGGGCCACACGCGGGGACCGGAGCCTTCTGCTTGGCGGGGCTTGCTTGGATTTAGAATGCACACTAGGCAATCCACAGGGACATGTTTGTTCATTTAGGTGCTCATTCCGTTCCAGAATGGACCCTTCCCCTGCCTGGTCGGTCCCTGGGGAGAGGGGGTGAGATCTGAGGCTCTGACGATTGTGTGGTCCCTTCCCTGGCCGGGACTCGGGGATTCGGAATAATTTGTTCCCATGGTGATGATTTTAAGACAGGGTCTCACCCTGTCGCCCCGAGTTGAGTGGCCCAGGCGTCACAGCTCCCAGCAACTTCAAACTCTTGGGCTAAACTGATCCTCCTGCCTCAGCCTCCCGAGTAGCTGAGACTACAGGCGCCCACTTCAACACTTAGCTAGTTTTTCTATTTTTAGTAGAGACAGGGGTCTCACCCTTGCTCAGGCTGGTCTTGAACTACTGAGCTTAGGCAATGCACCTGCCTCGGCCTCCCAGAGTCTAGAATTATAGGCGTTAGCCACCCTGCCCGACCTCTTCCCACGATTATTCTCTTACTTAAAAGTTACCTGCTGTCGTTTGTGATGGTCGGTTATTCCAGTGAATGCTGATTTCCCCTTCACTGTTTCTAGCCAATCAGAAATTTACTTATCTCTGTTTTTGTACTTTTGAAATAAGTATGTTTCTGACAGTAAAAATTGTAAGGAATAAATCATAGATCCAAGACTTTGCACAAGTACGGATTATAGGAAAGAAAATGCTAAATTGTCATTAATATACATAGAGAAGGTGCAGGTGGGCTCCACAAGCAACAGATTATATAGTCACAAAAATATTTTAAGTATTCTAACAGTGATTAGTTAGAGCAGAGCAGACAAAAAACCCACTTCAGAGGATATTGTATATTGTGTTTTTTGCAATATAATTTTGTGCCATATGTTGAAACTAAGACATGGTAATGATCCAAAATGAAGCAGTTTAGAAAATCTGAATCTAAACCTAGAATTTAAGTTTAATTAATTCAAAATTTAGCATCCCTTCACATAAACTCATACTGAAATATAGGAAGATCTCTTTTAGGGCCTGCATTAAAAAAAATTTACATAATGAAAGTGCTGAATTCATCATCTTTAGAACTTTCACGATTTGAAGACATAAATCCTGAACTAGGCAAAAACTCACATTTTTAAACTGAACATTAAAGTTTTGGAGGGTAAAATTTTAAGTTTCATGATTAATGGAAACATTTTTTATTTGACATTAATGTTATTTTTATAGACCGATTGTTACTAATACATTTGTCCCACCGTGAATACTTACAGACCACACACTGTTCTGAATTATTGGAATACATTATTGAGCAAAAAGTTCCTGCTTGCTTTAAAGGGAAAAAGATAATAAACAACTAAACATGATATAATGTCAGTTATCAACATATTATGAAGAAAAATAATGCAGAAAAAGGGGATGAACAATAGTTAAGGGATTCCCCCCCCCCATAGGGGTTTAAATATCAGAATTAAAGTACATACATAATATTTTCATTTTGAACCAAAACAAGTTATATTCTTTTTTTTTTTGAGCCAGAGTCTTACTCTGTCACCCTCAGTAGAGCGCTGTGGCATCACAGCTCACAGTAACATCCAGCTCTTGGGCTTAGGGGATACTCTTGCCTCAGCCTCCTGAGAAGCTGGGACCACAGGCACCCGCCACAACGCCTGGCTATTTGTTTGTTGCCGTTTGGCCCGGGTGGGGTTTGAATCCACCACCCTCCGTATTTGGGGCTGGTGCCCTACTCACTGAGCCACAGGCGCCTCCCAAAACAAGTTATATTCTTGTATATACTAGAACTAGAAATCAAAAGTTCTTTTGAAAATATTTGCTGGTTCGATAGGTTTTTCAATTATAACATTTCCCCCAAAATTTGTAGTTTTATTATCTTACTTGCAGTTTCTTTTAGAATAAAGAATTCAGGTATGTGCTTCCCTAAAGATTTCCTACTTAAATTCTGAGGTAGCAAAGTCATATAAAAATGGTCTGGTGGGTTTTACTTTAGAGAAAGTTTTTTGGGTTTTTTTGTTTATTTAAAAACAGAGTTAGAAAGGGAACATTTTGTTATTTTTTGCACAGTATAAAAACATGATTCTGGAATTGTTTTCAATTTCTGAAATTGTTTACTTGAAGATGTTAAAGACTGTTAGAGTAATTCTGAATGACTCCCTTCTTCCTGCTATCCGATTATCCTAGGCTTCTATTTTCATACAGTTAAATTGTTTTAGACACTTACAGAGCCACAGTAATTTCTTTTGCTCTTTTATAATTTCTTTTTGTTCGTGACTGATAAAAATGAGAAAAATGAAAAGAGTGATTAAATTAAACAAATGGAAGGGAGAAACCCAATAAAGAAAACAATTTAAAAAAAACCCACAGTATTCTGGATCAGTAACAACAGTCCTACAGTATACATAGGTTTAGTCTTCTTACTAGTAGCATTTTGTGGAGGGGTATGCACCTGGAAACATTTCTTCGTTCCCACATCACTCCCACTTGTATATTACCCCACATCAGGGAGAATTGAAAATTGGACAGACATAATCTCAGAGAATAATGTGGATTTCTCCACCTGAGGGCGCTAGTATAGTTTCTTCAATTTTAGTTTCTTTCCTGAGGACAAATTTGCGATATATTAACTATCACAGAAGAAATAGAAATGTGATTATGTTTTATGATTTGTGAATTTTACTTCATGTTTTGTCATATAGAATGTTCTATAATGTTTCAGAATTTAGAAAACAATTGGGATGTACTGCAGGGAGAAGTAATTGCAAAAGAGCAGTGTCCATGTCTGTAAAATGGTTTCCTATCACATTTGAATCTTTGCTGGATTTTTGTTATATTCCTAGGTGGCCAATGCTGAACTTTTTTTTTTTTTTTTTTTTTTTGAGACAAGATCCTCCCAAGTAGCTGGGACTACAGGCGCCCGCCATATGCCCAGCTATTATTTTTTGGTTGTAGTTGTCATTGTTGTTTGGCAGACCTGGGCTGGATTCGAACCCACCAGCTCTGGTGTATGTGGCTGAGCTATAGGGGCTGAGCCTATGCTGAACGTTTTTATCCTTTATGTTTATGTAACATCTATGAATATAAAGATCTTTTTAAAAAGAATGTAAGCATATTACAGGTATATGTAGTCTATGCTTACATAATATGTCTATAAATACACACAATATGTTAAACCTGTAATTCTTTTATTTTGGAAAAGTACAAACACGTAAAGAATAAACTATTATAATGAATCCCATGTACCTATTATGTAGCTTTAGCAGTTATCGACTCATTGCCAATATTGTTTCATCAGTACTTCTCTCTCTGCCTTTCTCCCTTTATTTTGAAGCACATCCCTGCATATGTTCATAATGTATTGTTAGAAGTGTATATACATTCATGATAAAATGTAATATATTAACTCAAAAATAATGATATGAATTATTAAATATTTAGAGTCCAAAGGAGTGATTAATTCTATCTTAGGGAAGAGGACAAATTCAGAGAAGCCTTTGAAGAAGAAATGATGTTTGACTTACACCTTGAAGGATGGATAGGAATTTGTCAGATGGAGAATGGAAGAAAACACATTATGTGAAGAGAGGGGTGCAAGTGTGGAAGTGAATGAATGAAAGGGGAACAGAGAAAGATGTATTTGAATATTGAGAAACTTTGGAGGAAGTTGCAGAAGATAAAACTAGGAGGATAGTCTGTGGTTATATTTTACAGACATTGTGGGAAATTAATAATTATAGTTTTTCTACCCCAAAATATTTTCCTACACCTTTGTAAATAAAATATAAACTACTTTTCTATGTTTTATAGATTGATGACAAAGTCCAGTTTTCAACAATGCTGAAATCAAATGACAGCTTCTTTTCTTTGGATAATTTGTTTTTTGAAAAACCAGATGAAGTTGAAAAGTAAGTCTACATTAAAAAATAACAGTGTATTTTTTAAGTTTTTTTTTTTTTTTTTTTTTAGTTTTAGAGAGTTTTAATTTTTGTCACTGGTAAATAAAAAAATAAGTATCAGCAAAATCATGTCTCAGTTATATATTTGGTAAATATGGAATTCATATTCAAATATAAGGGAGTGACTGAAGTTTAACATTTTGAATGTTATCATTTTTTTAATGGAATAGATTTTTACCTATTTGGCTTCCATTTGTTTATGTTTCTGGTATGTTCAAATTATTTTTGGCCAAGCTCAAGAGTGGAAATAATGGTTAAAGAGTAGCTCCGGACAAGGAGTGATGGCACCTTTTGGAAACAGAATGGGCAGTGTGCCAAAGGCCATGTGTGATAGGAAATTTAGTGCAGGCAGGAAGTAGAGGTGCGAATAATATGTGAGGCCAAAGGAAACAAGAGTAGAGAGTAGGTACTCTGTCAAAGACTGGCTTTTATGGATTTAACGTGTGCATTGCTCTTAATTCTGAATTTTTTGTGTTCTATTACATTTTAGTGGAGCATATTTATTGCCTCATTTATTCAAATACTGATTAAATAGTGAAAGGGATAGGAAAAGGATGAAACAGACTTTTACTTCAAAAAAATAAAATCTAGAGTATAGGAGATTAAACACACATATTGAAAGGTCACTAGTAAATAATGTGACCATGTAATTCATCATCTAGACTGGGACTTTTTTTTTTTTTTTTTTTTTTTCCAGACAGAACCTTACTCTGTCACCCTGGATAGAGTACTATTGTGTCATAGCACACAGCAACCTCAATCTTTTGAGTATGAACATTTCTCTAGCCTCAATCTCCTGAAGTAGCTGGGACTACAGGTGCCACCACCTAGCTAGTTTTTCTGTTTTTAGTAGAGACAGGATCTCTCTCTTGCTCAGGCTGGTCTGGAACTCCTGAGCTTAAGCAATCCATCTGCCTTGGCCTCCCACAGTGCTAGGATTATAGGTATGAGCCACCACACTGAGCTAGAGTGGGATGCTTTTGAGTGGGAAAGAGTACATCTAACTGGGTCAACAAGTATTAATCAGAACTGGCTGATATAAATTAGGGAACATTTTCAAAGGTTATCCTTCCAGTAGTACAAAGTCAACAATATGTACACAGCAAATGATGAGCATATATTCATGAAATGAAATTTCAGATTTGGCAGAAAAGTCATTTTTGGCTACATGATCAGGTCAGGCTTTATAGTAATAGGGGGAGACTTCAGGAGGCTTGAAGGATTTGCTAATTCTTACAGATAGAGAGGAAGTTATAGTGTTATATCCAGACAAAAAGAATGAATCAAGCCAGTTCATGATCTTTTGTGGAATAGTGTATGGAAAAGTTTTCTAGAGTAGACAATTCATAGAGCAAAAAAATTGGGACAAAAAGTTAGAAAAGTAAGTTGAGTAAGAGGAGTTTGTGGTAGGCATTAAATGCCACAATAAGGATCTTGGACTAAATTTTCTTGTGTCTAAAAGCCATGGAATTAAATCAATAGTTACTAAAGAGTCTACCTAGTTATATAAAGCACTGTGCTAAGTACCACTGACATAAATGGAAATAAAAACAAAACCGTTAAGTGTTTACAATCTAGAGAGAGTATCAGATATCTATGTATCTACCTATCTACACCATAACACATACAATACAAGGTAGGCTGTGATAAATACAGGTTTAGTTTGTAAGAAGAGAGAAGAGTGGCTGGGCACAATGGGTCCTGCCTGTAATCCTAACACTTTGGGAAGCTGAGGCAAAAGGATTGCTTGAGACCAGGAGTTTGAGACCAGCCTGAGCAAGAAAGACCTCGTCTTTACAAAAATTAGAAAAATTCGTTGGGCACATGCCTGTAGTCCCAGCTACTTGGGAGGTTGAGGCAAGAGGATTGCTTAAGGCCAGGATTTTGAGGTTGCAGTGAGCTACATGGGCTATTACAAAAGTTTTGAGATACACAAAAATCAAGAAACAAAATCCACGCAGATGGAAACAAATGAAACCCTCTCAACAGCACTGATAAGCCCAAGAAGTTGAAGCTTGCACAGGTGAATCAGAAAAGATGCTGTCAACTGTGTTTCTTGGAACTGGAATAATGGACCATAACACGATCTGTCTCAAAACTCTCACATACATTGATGCCACTGCACTCTGGTCTGAGTGACAGAGCAAGATCTTGTCTCAAAAACAGACAAGTAAACAAAAAATTTAAAAAAGAGGGTAGGGAGAAAATCTTAGGGAAACTAGTGAGGTAACTTGGAAAAATTAGAATCTGGGCTAGGTGTGGTGGCTCACGCCTATAATCTTAGCACTCTAGGAGGCTGAGGTGACTGTAAATTACCTGTGGATTACTTGGGCTCACAAGTTAAAGACCAGCCTGAGCAAGAGTGAGACCCCGTCTCTACTAAAAATGAAAAACTTAAGCAAGAAGTTAGCTTAACTCAGGAGTTTAAAGTTGCTGTGAGCTATGATGCCACAGTATTCTACTGAGGGCAACAAGAAAAATAAAGAAAAGTTAGGCTTGCCTCCTATAGCTCAGTGAGTAGGGCACCGGCCACATACACCGAAGCTAGTGGGTTTGAGCCCAGTGGGCCGGGCCTGCTAAACAACAATGACAACTGCAACCAAAAAATAGCTGGGCATTGTGATGGGTGCCTGTTGTCCCAGCTATTTGGGAGGATGAGGCAAGAGAATCGCATAAGCCTAAGAGTTTGAGGTTGCTGTGAGCTGTGATACCACAGCCCTCTACCGAGTGCAACATAGTGGGACTCTGTCTCAAAAAAAAAAAGAAAAGTGAGAATTTGAGCTGGGTTTTGAGTGGATATAAAATCTAGTGCCTAGAATAGTGCCTGACACATAGTACTCAGTAAAATAATTATTGAATGGATTAATGAATGAATAAAATAGTGGAACTTCTATAGGTAGATTTGGAGAGGTAGGGCAGGGCACAAGGGCATGCAGAATAAAGTGAGTATCTTTGAATAAAGTTGAGGAGAGATAGGATGTATTATCTATTTGAGATATAGCACGTAAAGTTTGGCCTGGATTATAAACTAGGTATGGAGAGTTAAAACTGTTAAGTACCTAAGGACACCAGGAAGTCTGGCATTTTTTGTAAGCCACTGAAGAAGTTGGATTAATATGATAGAAACAATTCCAAATGAACATAGTAGAAATGTGTAAAATATACAAGACACAAAGCCTAGAGGCAGTGAGGGCAGTTAAGATATGAATAACAGTTGATTAGAGCTTTGATTATGATAGTGGCAGTGAAAATATAAAGGAAATGATGAATTCAAGAAGCATTATAAGAAAGATGCAATAAAACTTCATATGAGTCTGGATATAGTGAATAAAGAAGATTATACTATAGTTTGGATTCTGGTTGACTGAGAGAGTAATGGCACCTCTAGAAAAAAAAATTGGGAAATCATGAGAAGGCTGAATAATAGAGCTATTATTTTCTTTCTTGGATTTTCTTGAATAGTTCACATACCGAAAAGAGTTACCATAGCAAGCCTAAACTGCTATTCTTGAAAAGGTCTACTTGCAAGGCTGGTCTTAGGCTGGAGTCTGAGAACTTAGATTTCAGAAAGTTTCCCACCATTAACTGTGGGATAACAGTGGCTTACTGTGAGTAAACTGTTTATACGAATCATATGGTTTCTGCTGAACACCTGCTTTTCTACTGGGATTCTGGAATTTACATACCCAGTATGTGCCAGACAGTCCTTGCTTACATGATTAGCCCTGGGAATTGAGTCCCTAATAAACTTCCTTTGGCAACATTTTATGGGTGTTGTCACAACTTATGACTGGGAGAATTAAGTATATTTTGTGTGACTTTGTTGGGAAAGACTCTTGAAAGCTTGTTCCTGATTTCCTTTGGACTTTGCCTCATAGCCATGAGTGGGACTATATGGTGAGTCCTATGAGTCATCCTAGGGAATCATTTAACTGGCAGTGATCTGAGGAATCCTTTGATATAGTCCTAAATTTTAATGATCTGGCTTATTGTCAGACATTGTGTCGGACATTGTCAGATAATGTGTTGTAGATTTTTGATTTGGAAAATATGGCCAAATCAAAAGCTATGTGTTAGGTGTTCCAAGAGATAGAAAAATAAAAGACTGAGTCTCTCACTTTAGAGCACTTAACATCCTAAATGAAGAGATAAGAAATAAATCATAAAATTATTGAGATTTGGCTCAGCACCTATAGCTCAGCAGCTAGGGCACCAGCCACACACATTGGAGCTGGCAGGTTTGAACCCCGCCCAGGTCTGCCAAACAACAATGACAACTACACCCAAAAAATGGCTGGGCGTTGTGGTGGGCACCTCCCAAGTAGCTGGAACTACTTGGGAGGCCAACACAAGAGAATCTTGAGCCTAAGAGTTGGAGGTTGCTGTTAGCTGTGACATCACAGCACTCTACTGAGGGTGACATAGTGACACTTTGTCTCAAAAAAAAAAAATCATTGGGATTTGGTGTAGATAGAATATATGGTGCTCTTCTCAACCTTATTTCCTGTCACCTAACATTTATCTTTTTGTCTTAGTGAAGGACACACCAACTTTGATTGGAAAAGAACTATTAAAGCAGTATTTGTTGATAGGATCACAGATCAAAGTTATAGAAGGGTAAAGATGCCAACAGCGTAGCAAAAATCTTATCAGTTGCTGTAAGATTATAAAGGGATTTTCAGTTTTCATTTGGTTGCTTGGATTTTCTGTGGTTTAGATGGCTTTGGACCAAGAATATTTGGGTTAGGACATTAACATGTAATAATGTTGTAAGAATATTCTAGAATACCAGTGATGGTATCGTTTGCCACGATTAGTTCTGAGGTATGTCATAAGTAATTTGTTACTTTTAATAGTTAAAATGCTGAAGTTTGAGATAATACTTTTTAGAATATTGGAGATTTAAGATTGTTGTTACTAGAAATTTTTTTTTTTTTTTTGAGATAGAGCCTGAAGCTGTTGCCTTGGGTAGAGTGCTGTGTCATCACAGCTCACAGCAACCTCAAACTCCTGGGCTTAAGCAATTCTCTTGCCTCAGCTTCCCAAGTAGCTGGGACTACAGGCGCCCTCCACAATGCGCCCAGGTATTTTTTGGTTGTAGTTGTCATTGTTGTTTGGCAGGCTCGGGCTGGATTCAAACCCACTAGCTCTGGTGTACGTGGCTTGCCTTAGCTGCTTGAGGTACAGGCACCGAGCCTGTTACTAGAATATGAATTGTAGAAAAGGATATGTGTTACTGCCATTTGTTAGGTAGCTGTCTGACACATAGCAATATCATTAATCCTGTGATATAAGGGAAAAAATGTTGAGAATATTGCTGTATAGGGAGAGAGAAATTAAAGTACTTACAGAACATTAGTTACAGAATGTTTATCTAAGATTCTGTACTTGAGTAATGTTTCAATGTCCTCCCAAATACACAGTGTTTAATGTTATATCCTTATATATATTCACATTTTTATATTTTATATAGCTATCCAGACAATGAAAAGTCACTGGATTTGTTTCTCCCTCCTGCTCCACTGATTTCAGAAATTCCAGATATTCAGGAATTAGAGGAAGAAATAGAAAGTCATAAACTATTAGGTAAATTAGCATGAATTTTTTGTAAGCCCAAACCCATGCAGTTCATGTCAATATTAAAAGCTCTAATTTGATCATTAAACGTTACATGTATCAAAATATCACATGCACATCGGATATATGTATAATAATTATGTAAAGTGATAAAAATGTCTTTATTTTAATGAAGTAAAATGAAAGTGGAGACTTATTTTTAATAATGCTCACTAAATCTTTTTTTTTTTTTTGCAGTTTTTGGCGAGGCCAGGTTTGAACCCACCACCTCTGGTATATGGAGCCAGCACCCTATTCCTTTGAGCCACAGACGCCACCCAATGCTTACTAAATCTTAAAATCCAAAACAGTTTCCTTCTCCATCAATACACATACATACATATGTATGCATATATATATATATATATATATATATATACACACACACACACACACACACACACACACACACACAATAAGCTATTACACATACTTGTTTTGACTAATGTTCTGGAAAAATATTTTTTCCTCTTACTAGTAAAACTCCTGTCACCACTGTTCAGCTTGCTTTGCTCTTTACTAAAGGTAACCAGGTTTCTGAAATATACTGAATGAAAAGAGAAAGATCCAGAAGATTATGTGTAGTTTGACACGATCCTTATAAATCTCAAAAACAAGAGCAAACAATATATGTAATCTAATGTAATATTGGTAAAATATTAACTTTTAAATAGGGTCATAGGTTCATACATACATATTTTATTATTAAGCTTCACAATTTGCATATGTTATATATATAAAAATATACTCATCAAATAATATACAGCATATATACTATATGTAGCATAATATATGTATATAATAGATGCTAAAGAAATTTAAACCATAATAAGGCCTCCCAACTCCTCTTAAACTTCCCAAAGAGTCTCTGTAAAGAAACCTTTAAAATTATGTCACTATGGGTCGGCACCTGTGGTTCAGTGAGTAGGGCGCTGACCCCATATACCGAGGGTTGCAGTTTCGAACCCAGCCCTGGCCAAACTGCAACAAAAAATAGCTGGGCGTTGTGGCGGGCACCTGTTGTCCCAGTTACTTGGGAAGCTGAGGCAAGAGAATCACCTAAGCCCAAGAGATGGAGTTTGCTGTGAGCTGTGACTCCATGGCTCTCTACTGAGGGTGACAAAGTTAAGACTGTCTCTTAAAAAAAAAAAAAAAATTCTGTGACTATGATGAAGACATTTCTTTATCTTGATTTTAGCAGCAAAATCACAAACTTAAAAGCATTGTATCATATATTTTAATACTGGATCATATTCAGTAGCATTTTGTGATTAACTATTGTATTTCTGTATGTAAATTATATCAGTTTTAAAATATTCATAATTACTTATAGTAAAATATTTAAAATAAAATAGTTAAACATTTTAATTTTGAAATGAACAATTATGTTCATGGGTCAGGAATTAAACCTATTTTATAGAATAGGTTCTTGATAAATTTAAAATTTAATCTCAATAATTCTGAATTAATTTGAGTGTCCTTCGGTGATGTAATATACCTTAAAATCACCTGTATTTTAAAACCATATGTGGTTTTATTATTATTATATTAATACTTTTCTTCTAGTTTTCATACTGAACTGGTAAACTCTTCTGAAAATTTTATTGAATTTTTTCACCAATTTGAAAATTATTTTCATGAAGAACATGTAATAATATATTCCTTTTTTGTAGGTCAAGGGAAGAGACCAAAAATGTTAACATCAAACTTAAACATAATGAAAGAAGACACAAATTATATTTCACCAACACAAAAATTTCAATTTTCCTTCCCCTCTAATAAATATGAACAAGATTATCTCAATTTAGGAGGGGTAGGTAACAATGACTTACCGCATGTTGTTGGCAAGCTGACATATTGTCAGAAACAAAAAAATCACATTGGCACTGAGATAGCACCTGAGCAAAATGTTCCTGATGATAGAAAATTAGTTAATTTTGTAGAAGATAAAGGAGAAAGCACATCAGCATTCCAGAAAAGGTAATTAATTAAGTGGAATAAATAATGTTCAATGAATAAAATCAAATATTTATATGTATATCTAAATGTATTAAATATGGCAGAATCTGAATAAGAAAAAAACCAAAATTCTATCTCCTAAATAATTTTGGACTCTCTTCATTTCTGATACCACAGTCCTAGTCCTGCCCATAAAAATAACCATGACCATTATATTCAGCTATTTTATCTACTACAAATGATACCAGCACAGTACAGGTGGGACACAAGGATCTTCATTTTAAACAAAATTTCCAGTTGATTGTTATGCACACTAAAGTTTGAGAACCATTTTCCTAAAGTCCTAGGCTTTAAGCAGAAGAATGAAATTAGATTTTTCTTTTCTTTAGGTTCATTTTGGCCCCAGTATGGATGTCAAATTAGAAATAAAATGTATTGTGAAGATCCATTAACCCCAGGCGACAGAGTGAAACTCTGCCTCAAAAAAACAAAAACAAAACAAAACAAAAAAAGATTTATTTTATTGGTGGAAGAAAATGGTGGCTTGATCTAGGACAATGGTAGCTGGAATGGGAGGAGTCCAAAATTATTTAGAAGGTAGAATCCCATAAGACTTAAATGATTATTGGATATGATACCTGACTTCTGGGTTTTTGGTTTAAGCCAGAATGATGAAGGATGGTAATTCCCTTTTATGATATAGAGCACTATAAAGGAAGAATAGGTTTTAAGGAAGGTGATGGGTATAGATTTAGACATGTTGATTTTAGATACTTATAAATAGTCCAAATAGACTGTTGAACATCTGGAAAAAGTCTAGTTGATAGTTTTTGTTTTCTCTGTGACATAGGAAATGAGGTTATATGTGGTATTTGAGGGACAAAGTGAGGGTATTGAGTAGGAATAAGAAGAGTGGAAGAAATTATGGAGAATGGAAAGCAATATAATTAGAATAATGGTAGGATTGCTGGACACTGTGAAGGGCTCTGTTGAGGTTTGTTGGGCCAGGACTGGTCAGGTCTCTGGCCCCGGCTTATCAATTGTCCAGACTCAGACTGCTGTGCTACCTTGCTCAGGATCAACTACCCTTAGGTGCCTGGGGTCTATTCGTCTGAGCAGAACAGAGAGAAACAATTTTAGTAGGAGAGTAAATCTTAGCAGTCTTTGAAGAAAGCACCAGACAGACGCCCTGCAAGCAGGAGGAGCACAAGAGTTAGAGTGAGTGAGTCCGTAAAAGAATGAGAACTGAACCTGGACTAACCTCTCCTGCAGCTACTTATAGACATGATCCCGTGGCTTTTTGCCCCACAGGTCTAGAGACTGCCGAGCACTGATGTTCTGGTCTTGCATGCTCTTGTGTTAAGGAGAGCCATATCCCTTCCCCATGCCCTTACCAGCAAGATGATATATTACTGAGCTGTTATATCACAGGTGTTTCTTATAGTTACAGAGTGTTCTGAGCTTAACTCTCGCTTCTCCTTTATATAGTCTGCTACAGAGGTTGATTTCTATAATTTTTTCCTACGAGCTTTATTAAGATACAATCCACGTACAATAAAATTCACCCTTTTGAAGTGTAAAATTTACTGTTTTTATAATATTCATATAGTTGGGCAACCATTATTATTATCTAGTTTTAAAACATTTACAGTTTTAGCTCTTATATTTTGATCAATGAGCTATTGAGTGAAGTAGGATTCCACCTTCATTCTTTTAGTGTGAAGATATTCAGTTGTTCCAGCACCATTTGTCAAAAAGACTATTCTTTCCCTGTTGATTGTCATGGCACCCTTATTGGAAATCATCTGAGGTCTAGTGTTTAATAATACTAAGTAATCCTTTGTCTCTCTGATGGCAAGATGGTATCCAATAATTCAAATCAGTTTTGACACTAACTCCTGGAGTTACCATCAGACCCCACAGGTTAAGGGCTCAGTCCTATGAGGTTGTCCTCACTTCAGATGCCAGGGAAAAAAATGGATGTCCATGTTATTCACAATTCTGTCTGGTCAGTTGCAAATTTGAAGGTTTTCATGACCTCACTTTAGGTTCAGTAATTTGCTAGAATGACTTACAGAATTAAGAAAAACATTTTACTTACATTTGGTAGTTTATTATAAAGGGTATAACTCCAAATGAAAGAGATCTATAGGACACAATATGGGGGAGGGAGTGCATAATTTTCATCCCTTCTCTAAGTGTGCTACCTTCTCAGTACCTTTATATGCTCACCAACCCAGATGTTCTTGGAACTCCACTGTTTAAAGTTTTGTTTTGTTTTGAGCTCTGTTGTTGCCTAGGCTAGAGTACCATGGCATCAGCCTAGCTCACAGAAACCGCAAACTCCGGGGTTCAAGCAGTCTTTCTACTTCAGCCTCCTGAGTAGCCGGAACTACAGTCATCTACCAGGATGCCCTGCTAATTTTTCTCCATTTAGTAGAAATGGCATCTTGTTCTTGCTCAGGCTGATCTCCAACTCTGAGCTGAAGCCTTCCTCCCAACTTGTCCTCCCAGAGTGCTAGGATTACAAGTGTGAACCACCATACCTAGCCTGTGTAAGGGTTTTGGTAGAGGTTCCATGATTGATGAAATTATTGGCTATGGATAATTGAATTTAATCTTCAGTCACTCTCATCCTTGGAGGTCAGGGGTGGAGGAATGAGCAGTAGGATCTGAAAGTTTGAACTCTCTAGCAACATGGTTGGTTCCTCTTATAACTATCCTCCATCCTCAAACTATCTAGGGTCACTCCTGTGGTTACTTTATTTGTATAAACTTTGGTGTGGTCCAAAGAAAGAAAGAAAGGGGCTTACTGTGAATAACAAAGATACTCCTGTCATTTCTGTCACTCAGGAAATTTCAAGGAAGCTCTGTGCCAGGAACCAGGGACAAAGACCAAATACAGAGAGTGCCAAAAAAATGTGTATACACTATTCATCGTGCCTGTCACATGGTGATTCCAGCATTTATTTGATTAGTGCTATCGTTTGAGTGACTGTCATACTATACATTGCTACTGTAATTCAACTTCAAAAAGTGATACATAGATAAACTCCCTTAAAATGTATATACATTTTTTGACACCCTTGGTATTCATTTCCTATTGCACCACATAAAGGTTTACTTCTGGACTCCACTTCTGGTTCCACTCCATTGATTGACATGTCTATTCTTAAGCCATTGCCACACTGCCTTAATTAGTAGAGCTTTATATTAAGTTCTCAAATTGGGAAGTGAGTTCTCCAACTTTTTTTTTTCAAGATTATTTTCACTAAACTGGGTCTTTTGTATTTCTATATGAATTTTAGTCTAAGCTTGTCAATTTCTTCAAAGAAGCCTGTTGGAATTTTAATAGGGATTGCGTTGAATCTGTATATCAACTTGAGGAGTATTGCCATCCTAATAATAATGTTTAGTCTTTTAATATGAATGAACATAGGATATCTTTCCATTTATTTAGGTTTTTAAAAAATTTCTTTCAATGACGTTTTATGGTTTTTATTCCTAAGTATTTTTTCTTTTCTGATGCTATTATAAATGGGATGTTGTTTCTTAGTTTCTTCTTCAGATCTTCTGTTGCTAGTAGATCGAAATACAGTTAATTTTTGTAGATTGATCTTTTGTCCAGCAACGTTGCTGATGGTGACTCTAAATTTTAATATTACTCATCTACCCAACAGGTGTGATCCCCCCCCCCCCCCCGTAGTGTTTCACTATCTGGCTGTAATTATTTTTAAAAAGTAGATAGTTTCCTTTATGATTGAAGTTTTTCAGTGTAAGTATGATGAAAGGATAATTGAGAAGAAGAGTTTATAATATTGGTAAGCAAATAGTCAAAAACATAGGCCATGGAATATAAGTTGATAAAAAAATGGGTGAGAGAAAAGAAGGGTAGTTTGGGAGAAAATAGGTTAATTTTGATTAATTTGTTTTTCAAGCTTATTGGGACCTTCAACAAACAAGCTAAAAGTATTGACAATAGGTATGGTCAGAGAATGATATCTCAGAATTATTGATTGAGAGGAAAAGCACTTATGCATAGTACAAAGTAATTGAAACAGTAAGTGGCTGAGATTGCATGAAGGAGAAAGCCATTGGAGATGAATTAGAAGTGGCTTTTTTCATCTATGGTGCATATTTTTATCTATAATAAAAAAAAAAAAGAAGTGGCTTTTTAAATCTCTTAAGCACATTATTGTCTTTAAAAGATACATTAGTTATTTATTGTTGTATAACAGATTATTCCAAAACTTTAGTGGCTTATAACAATAATAAACATTTATCTGTCACAGTTTCTTTGTTTAGGAATTTAGGAACAACTTAACTAGTAGTTCTGGCTTATGGTCTCAGGAGAATATATAAAGTTGTTGAGGGCCTCTTATAGGGAGGCTACAATCAAAATGTTAGCCAATGGCACACCTCGTGGGGGCAGGATGCAATTATAAGAGGGATGTTACCTAACATACGCAATCAGTGTAATCTAAGTCTTTGTACCTTCAATGAATTCTATTGTTTATTTATTATTATTGTTTATAATAATAATAATAATAATAAAAAGTACATTTAAGCCCAAGCAGGTCACACAGAATTTTGTTTTTGCAAGAGAAACAAATTGTAGTGTAGGATGGTCAAATGCTCTATCCCTTTGTGGTTTTTTTTTTTTTTTTTAGCAATTAAATGATGTTTTGGGGTTTTCAATGAATAACTTAGAACTGAAAAAAAAATTTTTAACTGGACTGCAGTCATTTGAAAGCTTGACAAGCATTCTAGGATCTGTTTTCAAGGTAGCTTGCTCTCCTTGACTGGCAAGTTGGTGCTGGTTGTTGACAGGGAGCCTCACTACCTCTCCTCATGGGGTTGCTTGAGTGTTTTTCTCATGTGGTGACTAAGTCCTCTCAAGAGTGAGAGATCTAAGAGATCATGTCTTTTATAACCTCACCTTGAAAATCACACACCTGCTCTTTTATAGTACTCTACTAATTACATCGTTCAATCCTGATTCAACAATTCAGTTTGTAGAAGATTGCACAAGGGTAAGGATCAGGCAAAGATCACTGGGAACATTTTGGAGGCTGGATACCACAAATGGATTTATCTGAGTTTTAGGAAAGCAGAAAAATATAATTAAGTGGTAAACATAGCATGTCATATTTTAGGAGAAATGATTAACTTTTTTTGTTTGAATAAACCATAATCTATGAGTATTTTTAAAGGGGATAACTTTATGCTAATTTTTTTTTACATTCAAAGCACCTGGTACAAGTGGAAAACATGTGTGATACTGGTTGTTTTGCAGATTATTTAAAATATCTGACAATATATATGGAAGTGCTTATTCCAATGACAGTGCAAACTTGGACTCTCACATTGGCTCAGTGAAAATTGTTCAAGTAGAAATGAACAAAGGGAAATCAAGAAACTATAGCAATAGTAAAGAGAAACCTCAATATTCTGCAAATATGTTTATAGCAAGTGATGCTTTTTCTGCTTCTGAATTTGGAGACAGCATATTCAAAGCACCATCTTTTTCAGTTGCTTCCCAGCCTCATGATACTCAAGGTAATTCCTTGCTTTTTTAGTTGGTTTTATAAAAGTACAAAATAAAATTACATTTCTTAGCATAGGGAAAAATAAACAAATATAGTAATTTTGAGAAAGGTATCTCTCTGTGAAATTTTTTCATTATTACTGTATTACTATATTATGTGTTAAAAATATTTTTAGCTGTGTATTAAAAATGCTTTACATTTTGTTCTCAATAAAAAGTTATGCAAGTTTTATTGAGGCTATTTTTATGGAAAAGTTTAAAAATATATAAGTATGTATGATTTTTTTTTAGGGGTCATAGAAAATCGTTTAGGTTCCTTGAAGGCTGTCACAGAAATTCGTATCCTTTAAATTATTTACAACAGCTGCTTTATATTTATGAAATCATAATTTTTAAATGTTTTGTTTGTGTTCCTATTTGTTTATTTTGACTGACAAAGAAAAGTAGGGAAAAGTGAATCTTTGGGTTATCTAAGAAATAAATGTATATAAAACCTTTGCTACTCAGAGGGTGTTCTTTAGACTGGTGCCAGCTCATGAAATGTTTGTTGTCAGTCTGTGACAAGGTAAGTTCCCCAATCAGATCTATATTATTGTCAGAACTCTGAACATCCTGTATTTATTTACAAACAGATTCAGTTAATTTTTTATACTTTGGGTAAGAACAGCCATATTGGGTTAAACTGGGTAGGGGAAATGTATGGGAATGAGACATTTTGTGGATTAGGGACATTTTAACAAATGTATTATTTTTGAAGGAAACTAATTTGTGGTTTATACATGTAATACAATTTATATGTTAAGCATTTCCAGTATAGAAATGTTGAGTATGTGTGTGTGTTCTGGAGGTAACATCCTTTTTGCTTCTTTAATACCCTGTATACCTGTAACAGTGTACTTATTCTGCTTTAACTTACCAGCTATTTATGTGAGTATTTCCCCATGACCTATGAACTCTTTGAAGGCAAAGATCATGCCGTACCATAAAATAAGGAAGATGTTACGGCAAAGGAGTAGTCATGAGCAAGGTGAGGTAAAGTGTGGAATACGTTTGGAATGACTAAGCATTCCAACTTGGCTGAAGTGAAATATATGATTAAAGAAGGAGTAGGAAATAATGTTAGATAAGTATCTTAGGATTAGACCATTTAATGCAGCAGTTCTCTGTATTAAAGGGCCGCGGCATTAGGAAGGTTGAGAGCCACTGATTCAATACTATGACTAATAATGTAAAGGAATTTTTGTTTTTATTTTTTCCTTAGCTTTCTTGAGGTATATTTGACAAATAAGAATTGTGTATTTGTTCATCCTTTTTCCTATCTGAAAATGTGGGTAAGAAATAGTGGAACTTATAGAGTTGCTGTGAATGTATGGAGAATGCTAAGCACAGTATTGGAGATATAGTGAATAGTCAACAATGGTAGAAATGATCATTAAAATCCTCTTCTCTCTGGCAGAGCACAGTGGCTCACACATGTAATCCTAGCACTCTGGGAGTCCAAGGTAGGTGGACTGCCTGAGAGGTTTGAGACCAGCCTGAGCCAGAGTGAGACCTTGTCTTCTGAAAATAGCCGGGCATTGTGGTGGCGCCTGTAGTCTCAGCTACTTGGGAGGCTGAGGCAAGAGGATTACTTGAGCCTAAGAGTTTGAGGTTGCTGTTAGCTATGATGGCTCTCTATCAAGAGCGACAAAGTGAGACTCTGTCTCCAAAATAAAATAAGATAAAATAAAATTCCCTTATCTCTAAAAAAATTGTATACATGAAAGATATATGATATAATGTGATGTTTTCTTTTCTGTTTTTGGCCATGGCTGGGTTTGAACCCGCCACCTCTGGTATATGGGACCAGCGCCTTACTCCTTTGAGCCACAGGTGCCACCCCAATGTGATGTTTTGTTGTATGTATACATTGTGAAAATGATTATCATGATCAACCAAATTAACAACCCTGTCGCCTTACATAGTTACTGTTTTCCATTTGTGGTGAAAATACTACTTAAGGTCTGTCTTCTTAGGGCTGGGCGGGGTGGCTCATGTCTGTAATCCTAGCACTCTGGGAGGCTGAGGTAGGTGAGTTGCCTGAGTTTACAGGCTTGAAACCAGCCTGAGTGAGAGTGAAACCTTGTCTATAAAAATAGCTGGGCGTTGTGGTGTGTGCCTGTAGTCCCAGCTACTCAGGAGGCTGAGGCACAAGAATCGCTTGAGCCCAAGAGTTTGAGGCTGCTGTGAGCTGTAATGCAACTGCGAGGGCAACAAACTGAGGCTGTGTCTCAAAAAAAAAGAAAAAGAAAAAGGGTACTCCTTGAGCACCTGTAGCTCAAGGAGTAGGGCACTGGCCCCATATACCGGAGGTGGCAGGTTCAAACCCGGCCCTGACCAAAAACTATCAAAAAAAAAAAAAAAAAAAAAATCCATTCTCTTAGTATCTTATATTTTATTTTATTGATTTAAAAATTTTTTATTTTATTTTTCTGTAAGACCTTGCCATGTTGCCCAGGCTGGTCTGAAACTCCTGGCCTTAAGAGATCCTCCTGCTTCCCACTGTGTCTAGCTTGTTTTTAATAAATTTAAGCAATGAAGATAAACTGGAATATTTTTGAGTAGGTGAAGTTATATCATCAAAGCTATACTTAGGAATATGGAAGTAGTGACTCCATGCTGGGGAATACTCTAGAATACACAAAAGTTTAAAAAACAGAAGCAAATTCCAGATATTGTACAGATAAGCTAGAGAAATCTAGGTAACAGTGACTCTAATTCTGGGTACTCTGGGATTCATCTGAGATCATTCTGAAGTATGGTTAGAAAATATTTGCTTGAGCATTTATGAAAAGTTGCCTCGATAGCAAATAATTGAATTGAGTTAAAATAGGGAGGGGACAATAGGGAATTACATGTGATGATATAACTGTAGACATAGCTGGTCTCTAGCACTTTCTTCAATGTGGTTTCTCAATCTTGCCACACTTCCTTTTCTCTAGTGATCAAAATAGGATGGGAACATAGGAAATAGATTAGCAGTAGGCAGTTAAAGGATTATTTAATTGTATGATGGGAGATTGTTGTTACCTTTTACTGGAAGCTAGTCCATAATATTTTTGTCAGTTAAAAAGGCCAAAAACTTTATTTTGTTTTCAGGGAAATGCATGTAAATGTAAACAAAATACAAAACAAAAAGTCCCAAATCTCGTAGACTAGAAACATGCCAAGATGGAACATTTTCTGCAGACCAAAAAGTCCTGCTAAAGTGATAAAGGAAATCTGGAAAGTGGTAACCCAAAGGGATGGGACACTGCCTTTTAAAGAGTTTTTGTTTGTTTTTTGTTTTTGTTTTTTGAGACAGGGTCTCATTCTGTTGCCCTGGGAGAATGCCATGGTGTCATCACATCTCACAGCAACCTCAAACTCTTGGGCATGGAGTTTGCCTCTTGCCTCAGGCTCCTGAGTAGCTGGGACTACAGGTGCCTGCAATACCTGGCTAATTTTTCTGTTTTTAGTAGAGATGGGGGTCTCACTCTTGTTCAGGCTAGTCTTGAACCCACCCACCTCGACTTTCCAGAGTACTAGGATTATAGGTGTGAGCCACTGAACCCACCCTCTTTAAAGAGTTTTTAAAAAGATCTTGGGCAGTGCCTGTGGCTCATCGGAGTACGGCGCTGACCCCATATGCTGGAGGTGGCAGGTTCAAACCCAGCCCCGGCCAAAAACTGCTAAAAAAAAAAAAAAAAAAAAAAAAAATCTTTACACAGTATTAGCACAGCTGAACTGGTTCTGTTGCTTAGGTGTCTTTGTTAGTTAAGACAACTGTCTACACTGTGTCCATTGATTTATTATCCAAAAGGTTCATTTGTTGTCAAACTCATTGTACTATACCTTATTTTTCCAAGTATGTGTTTAAAGTGTAAGACTACATGCTATTTGTGGTAATTTGAGAGTTTCTGGGTTACTTGGACACACTTATTTTCTGACTTTTTAAAAATAATTTATTGTATTTGTATCCTCGGGACAATAGAAGTTTCGTCAGACTGATCCTGCCACAGTACTCTTGTCATTTTTAGTTCCTAAAATATTTTACCCATTATAACATAATTGCAGTGACACTGCCTGATACTTTGTTGATGAAAGGAATTTTTTCATTTTAAGTCTTGATAGTGATGATAAATGATGTTAGTATTTGAGTTTGCTCATGAGCTGAAAACCTGATTCTATATCTACTCCGAATCAAAGATTCATTTCTGTGAATATAAATTGATGTAGAAATATCTAATGAGAGAAAAAACAGCATGATGGCCCACTTTAGGGGCTTGTTACAAATATTTTATAGAAAGAGACAAATTTTGAAGGAAAAATGAGACTCCTTCAAAAGCTGATGGATTTGCAAACTCAAAATTACATTTTTGTTTTGGCAGAAATATTCTGACATTCTTCGCAACAGAAGGTAAAATGAAGATTCATAAATGACTTGATTAACTACTTGATAAATGCTGACCAATGCTAACTGAGATCTTACTGTGTGTCAGGCACTATTCTAGGTATTTGAGGGTATTTCACTTAGGAAAGCAGTGAATTCTTGCCTTTGAGGAATGAACATTCTTGGCATAGGGACGAGTAAGAGGACAGGTTAGAACAATTTTAACAGTATATAAATACTTCATACAGTATTTTAGAAGGTGATGAATATTATGGGAAAAGAAAATAGTAGAGAAGAGTAAGTGGATTAAATTGGGACTGCTGGGATTCAAGGCTCAGGGAGTAGAATTAAATGGAGTAATTAAGGTAGGCTTTCTTGAGAAGATCAGATTTAATTAATTAATGAAGGTGAAAGAGCCAAGGAAATGTGGAGGGAGGAATAGTCTAGGCCTGTGGGGGGGAACCTATGGGCTGAAGACCACATGTAGCTGGCTCAGTGCCCATAGCTAAGTGGTTAGGGTGCCAGCCACATACACTGGTGGGTTTGAACCTGGCCCAGGCCTGCTAAACAATGACAACTGCAACAAAATAATAGCCAGATGTTGTGGGGGGTACCTGTAGTCCCAGCTACTTGAGAGGCTGAGACAAGAGAAGCTATGACACCACTGCACTCTACTGAGGGAGACATAGTGAGACTGTCTCAAAAGAAAAAAAAAAGATGACATGTGGCCTTCTACATTTTTATTGTTGTCTGGCAGGCCCAGGCTGGGTTTAAACCTGCCAGCCCTGGTGTATGTGGCCAGCACCCTAGCTGCTGAGCTACATACAGGCACCGGGCCGCCTTCTAGGTTTTTAAATGTGGCCTTTTGAGTTAATCCAAATTTTACAGAACAAATCCTTTTATTTTTATTAATACATTATTGTTCATCTTTTATATTTATATTTTATTTTTTAAAAGAACATATTTAAAATGCCAAAGAATAAAATTTTAACAAAATAATCCTCCCAGATTGACCAGCACAGTTAGAACATTAGTAAGCCATAAGAGCTAAATTGACAGTTTCTATATGGTCATGATTTAGTTTTAACTTCCCTGCCTGACTGATGCTGTTGGGTGAGAGATTATGGGTGTTTAAGGCACCAGTCTGTTATCAGCTTTCAACAACAGTGCACCGTGTTTCTCTTTGAAGTGGAATTTGTGAACAGTTGAACATTTTGACAGTATTTTTTAATCCTGTCTGCAGAAGACTAAGAGAACAGTGAAGAAAAAAAACAGATTTTTTAAATAAAGGATTGGGAATTGGCAAATTCTTCTTTCTGCTAAAAATAAGATGATTTGTTTGCTTTGTGATACTATAATATCAACATTAAAGAAATTCAGTTCTTATCAGAATTATAACACTCATAAAGACTGAAATATTTTAAATTAGAGGAAGAGGCACAAAATATTGTATTGCAGAAATTAAAAGATTAAAAGCAAAAGCAAAGACAATTCTTATAAGCAGCAATTAGACCTAGAAATAATGCCATTGAAGCAAGTTATAAAGTAGCTTACAGGCTGAGTGTGGTGGCTCACAATTGTAATCCTAACATTCTAGGAAGCCGAGGCAGGTGGATTGCTTGAGCTCAGGAGTTTGAGACCAGCCTGAGTAAGAATGAGACGTTGTCTCCAAAAATAGCTGGGCATTGTGATGAGTGCTTGTAGTCCCAGTTACTTGGGAGGCTGAGGCAAGAGAATTGCTTGAGCCTAAGCATTTGGGATTGCTGTGAGCAATGACACCATGGGATTCTACTGAGGGCAACAAAGTAAGACTCTGCCTCAAAAAAAAACAAAAAACAAAAAAAATTAAATTAAAAATGACTAAATAAATAAAGTAGCTTATATTCTTTGGAAAAAAGGGAAGCCACTCAGCAATGTAGAAATTGTGAAAAAATGTGTTGTTGAAGTGGTGGAATTCCTAGACTCTGATAACGTTTCAAAGTACAAACAACTGCCTCTTTCATAGAGAACCATAACTGATCAGCAGCCTCACTTAGCCTTCACATTAATTTAGTGAGTGTATGTACAGTTGGTGCACCTTCCATGACAGGAAAACATGTAAGATTTAATGTTCAGATAAAAAAAGTATTAACAGATCCAGGTGCTCTCATTTCTTTTCATTGTATTTTATATCAGCAAAATCTCTGCTGCTAAACCTGTTATTTTAAGTGACTTTACAACAATTTATAGTATTGTTAACTATTAGTTCATTAAATATAAAATGTCCAATTTTGAATCAAAAATGTATTATAGTTCAAACAAGAAACAGTGCAGTTAAAGTAAGCACCTAAACTTTTGGCAGTTTGCCATTGTAACAGCAGCTTGTTTAACCAGCATTAAAGAAGCCTGGAAAGCAGGTGGCAAGGAAAATCACAAAAGGACTTTTCTACAGCTGTTGAGAAGTGAGTATTTTTTTCCTTGCAAGAAGTGGTCTAAAGCCTGGAAGAAATGGTAGTTAGTTGGTTTAAGGTCTGGTGAATATGGTGTATGACAGAGAGTTTTCAAGTCCAGCTTCTATAGTTTGAGCAGCATTGTTTGTATGAAATGTGGTCGAGTGTTATTTTGAAAGAGTATTGGCCTGTCCCTATTGACCAATCTCAGCTGCTTAATCTCAAGCATCCTCATCATTTCGTCCAATCGGTTGCAATAGACATCTGCTGTAATCAACTGATGAGGAAACACCATTAACGTTTTTTGATGAATATTTGGTTTTGGACTGTGTTTTGGCACTTCATCTTTATCCAGGCATTGTGCTGAATACTTGCAATTGTCAAAAAGATTTCACTTTTCATCACATATAATAACATATGCTTTTATGTTGTGATGGCAAAGAAAGGCAAGCTTCAAGGTGATTTCTCTTCTAACACTTATTTAATTCATGCAGAACTCATCTATCTAGCTTCTTTACCTTGTCAGTTTGTTTCAAATGTTCCAATATTATTGGAATAGTAACATTAAACCTTACTGCTAATTCATGCATAGATTGAGATGGATTTGCTTCCACTACAGCTTTCAGCTCATCCTTATCCACTTTGGTCTCAGGTCACTCAAGTGGCTCTTTTTCAAGATTAAGATTACCAGAGTGGAACTTCTCAAACCTCAATGTACTGTGTGTGCATTCATTAGCCATGTTCTTCTCAAACACTGGTTTCTTGACACTACTCATATTCGAAAGTAACATGGGAGATTCGATTAAAGATGGCGGCTGAGTAACAGCTTCCCTGTAACTGGGCCTGGCGAATCTGGGGAGACAAGACTCCAGACATCTCTGGCCGGTGGGACCTGCCTACAATCATCCCCTTGAGGACACAGAGAGCCAGCAAG
>CAUYPK010133364.1:0-19028 GCA_963574355.1 Loris lydekkerianus
GGGCGGGGGGGGGGGCGCGGGGCGGGGCGCGTGGCTCCGGGTGCGGGGCGCGCGGGGGGGCGGGGCGGGGAGCGGAGGGGAGAGGAGAGGAGAGGAGAGGGAAAACAAATGCCATTAAGACAAACAAACTCGACAACCCAAAACAAACATCTGTTTTGTTTTCTCACATCTTAATAGCCTGGCTATTTTAGATACAAATATTTGTTTTGCCAACAAATGTTTCCAAAATGTTAGTTAAAATTGTTTCACTGAAATAGTTTATTTTGGAGCTGAGCAAATTGCAAACTTATCCCAATTCCACAAGGCATCTGTGAAACTGAACAAATATGGCCTACAGATTCCCAAACTGTTCACTCAGCAAAATGTAGGCATCAAGACACCCCTGCTATTGCAAACCTCAGGAAAGATGTGGGCATGTTAGGTAGTTCAGATGAGAGCCAAATTCCCTGCATTTAGAGGGAAGGGAGCTGGCAATTTAGTTTTTCATCTTGTTACATAGAGTTCCTGGGAGAGCCCAGAGCCCCCTTTTTCAGGAGCTTTGCTCTACTTTCTTGTGCCTTGGCAGGGATCAAAGAAGCAGAGGGAACAAATGGTTTCCCAAGCATATTGAATTCCCTCTTACACTGATTTTTCCTCTGTCATTTGAAATTCAATATTGGCAAGATTCCTGTACATCACCTTAACCAGTAAATGGTACGTGTGCGGTCAGTGTATGTGAAGGTAGATTTCAACATTGAGCTTTTCAAAAGAAATGCAAATGAACAAATCCTTTGAAAAATCGACTTTTCTATGGCATCTGATCTAAAACTTATTCCTAATAATTAGCTTTTATTTCACTTTAACCTAACATCGAATGTTTTATTCACCATGCATTCTTTCTTCTTCTCTGATTGCTCTGTATTATTTAAAAAATAAAATGTTACAGGTGAATAGTCCTTTCATAATAATTTAGCCTCAAAATTTTTGAGTAATAATACCTAATGCTTACTGAGCATTTCGGAGCTACATGCCCCATTTTCCTCATCTGTAAAACGGGAACGAATAGTACCTATCTCACTGAGTGTTGTAAGATTGCATGATGGTAAATGCCAAGCTCTAAGCACAACTGCCGTTGATCGTATTTTACTATTTATGAAGGTAGTAGCTGTCATAATTATTATAATATATGCTCTAAAAAGATTTTGGATAAGAAATATGTTTTCAAGCAAAATTATTTAAAGATAGCATGGTAACTAGATTATAAATGAGTGTTCACATTTTGATTATACATATATGAATCATATGATAAAAAGGAAAAAAATATTTTTAAAAGAACGACTTAGGTGTTTTTTTGAGAAAAGTTAATTTAAAAATTTCATGATAGGCTCGGCACCTGTAGCTCAGTGAGTAGGGCACCAGCTACATATACCGAGGCTGGCAGGTTCAAGCCCGGCCTGCTAAACAATAATGACAACTACAACTAAAAAAATAGCTGTGTGTTGTGGTGGGCTCCTGTAATCCCAGCTCCTCGGGAGGCTGAGGCAAGAGAATCGCTTAAGCCCAGGAGTTTGAGGTTGCTGTGAGCTGTGACAGCAAACTCTAGTGAGAGCCACATGGTCAGACTCTGTCTCAAAAAAAACAAAAAACAAACAAACAAAAAAAAAATGACAATACTCTCAAATAATTACTTTTATCATTTTATCATTTAAAAAAAACATGTATTCAGTTATATTGGTAGTAATATGCCTTAAGCTTGAAGGGTTCAATACTAAATAATAACATACTCTTTCATCTCAGTGGTTAAGGAACAATGTTAGGTTAGGTATTAGTGCAAAAGGAAAACACCTGGAAATTTCTTCTTTTCCCCTATCTCTTTATATTTCCGACATAGAAGAAAACCATTGACTTTGTAAAGAATAGTTTTTAAAAAGAAATTATCAATGAGTGAAATCCATCAATTAAAATTTATAACAATAATGGATGTAATTGTAATACTGCCTTATAGTCTTAGATGGAACAAGGAAAAAAGCTGATTTGGATCAAAATTTTCTTTCATAAAATGTGAGATTTAAATTTACCATGGAATACCTTTCTTCCGAAAAACTACAAACATTTTCTTATAATAGAAAGCCATTTAACTGGCAAGATGTGAATAATGCGGTGACTCCTGACATCTACTATATAGCAAATTTCTAATAAATTTGCTATATAGTAGATAAAATGTTCAAAAATACGTATCTCATTCAAAGGAAGGGTACCAGTGGTAATGAAAATGAAAATAAAAATATTCTAAAGTAAATGAACATGAAAAGAAGAACTTATCAAATTTTGTGGGATGCAACAAAAACAGTGCTCAGAGGGAAATTTATAGCATTGAACATACATTAGAAAAGAAGGAAGAGCTTAAAAAAAGAGGCTAACTCAAAGCCAACAGAAGAAATAATAGAAATCAGAGCACTGAATAAAATTAAAATAGGGAAAAATCAGTAAAACTAGCTCTTTGTTTTATACTTTTATTTTTTCATTAATTAATTATTTTTGAGACAGGAGTGTCACTCGGGGTAGAGTGCCATGGCATCATCATAGCTCTCAGCAACCTCAAACTCTTGGGCTCAAGTGATCCTCTTGCCTCAGTTTTTCTATATTTTAATAGAGGCCAGGTCTTACTTTTGCTTAGTTTGGTCTCAAACTCCTGAGCTCAAGCAATCTGCTTGCCTCAGCCTCCCTGAGTGCTAGGATTTTTAGAAGTGAGCCACCTCACGTCCAGCTTTTTGAAAAGATCAAGAAAATCGATAAACCTCTACCCAGCCTAACCAATATAAAAAGAGAGAATACACAAATTACTAATATTAGAAATGAAAGAGTCATCATTAGCCATCCCATGGACATTAACAGGATAAAAAAAGAATATTATCAACACTCCACAAATTAGATAAACTAAATGAAATGAACCAATTCTGTGACAAATACAATCTAACAGAACTCACACAAGGAGAAATAATCTGAATGGGCCTGTGTCTATTAAAGAAATTGAATTAACAATTAGAAACATTCCAAAACAGAAGGCATTAGACCCAGATGGGGTGACTGGTGAATTGCATCAGATATTTAAGAAATAATTATTCTAATTTTCTATAATCTGTTTCAGAAAACTGAAGCAGAGAGCATGTTTCCTAATTCAGTTAATGAGGCTTACATTACCCTAATACTGAAACATTATAAAGACATGTGTAGACCTTACAAGGACATGAAAAAGACACAAAGATATAGACAAAGACATTGCAAAATATGAAAACGACAGAGTAGTATCTCCCATGACCACAGATACAAAGATCCTCAACAAAATATTAGTAAACTGAATCCAACAATGTATAAAAATAATTATATACCATGACCGAGCTGGATATATTCTAGCTATGCAAGAAGGAGTCAATATTTGAAAATCAATTAATATAATTATCACATATCAATAGGCTAAAGAAGAAATATTGTATGATCATATCAACAGATGCATAAAAAAGCATTGTCAAAATTTAGCACCCATTCATAATAAAAACTCTCAGTAAACTAGGAATAGAGGGGGAGCTTCCTCAAGTTGATAAACAACATCTTTAAAAAACCCTACAGCTAACATCATACACAATGGTGAGAAACTAGACGCTTTCTCCCTCAGATCAGGAATAAAGCAAAGATGTCCCCTCCCCCTAACACCTCTATTCAACATGGTACTAGGGGTCCTAGCTAATGCAATAAGGAAAGGAATTAATAGGTATACAGATTGGGAAAGAAGAAATAAAACTATGTTTGTTTATAGAAGACATAATTGCCAAAGAAATGTCAAAGAAATTAACAAAAACAACAACAAAAAACTCCTGGAACTAAGTGAGTGATTAAAACAAGGATTCAGGGTATGACATATAGACAAAAGTCAATTGCTTTCCTATATACTAGCAATGAGCAATTGGAATGTGAAATTAAAAACATACCACCATTTCCAGCAACACCAAAAAAAGAAAAAAGAGAGACAAAGAAACACTTAGGTATAAACTTAAAAATATGTATAAAACCTATAGGAGGAAAACTATAAGACTCTGATGAGAAATAAAAGTTCTCCATAAATGGACAGACATTCCACGCACACGAGTGAAAAGATTCAATATTGTCAATTTGTCCCAACTTTACCTATAGTCATTGTAATTCGGTCAAAATCTCAGAAATGAAGTTGAAAGGCAAAACCTGGTATTACACAAGTTCAGATAAAGACTAAAGCCTGACTTCCCAATATTATAAAATACTGACTTTAAATTCAATACACTATTAAAACAAAAAATGATCTGAAACTATTCCGACAAAATAGACATTCATTATTTTAACTATTTTATTTTTACCAGAAAGCATTAGGTTATAGTTAATAAATCATTTCTTCTCATTCCTTTTTATTGAGACAAGGTCTCGCTCTGTCACCCAGGCTGGAGACCAGGGGTATGATCACAGTTCACCACTGCCTCTTCCTCTGCTCAAGTGATCCTCCTGCCTCAGCTTCCCAAGTAGGTGAGACTACAGGCATGCTTTTTAAGCTCATATACTTTTCTATAATTCTCAAATAAATAAAACACCGGCAAAAAAGTTAATGCCATCGTAATTCTGTTTATATTTAGTTCCTGCCAAAACTTGCCAAAATTGTGCAACCGGTGTATGACTAGATGACTAAAGAAAATGCATTTAAACCACCAGAAATACAGCCTGCAGGACTAATAAAATTCACATAATTACCTGTGGTGGGATCTGTAACTGCTTGGCTGGTGATACCAGATGGTGGCTCTTGAAGCTGGTAGGTGGCGTTGGTGGAGGGTGTCGCAGGGCTGGTGTTGCTGCTGGCCATGTAATGAGCGGTGTACGGTGAGCTGTTGTAATACTGTGCGTACTGACCCTGGCCAAAGCCAGGATAAGATGGATAGTCCTACCAGATCAAACCACACGAGACGAATCTGTCAAAATGCTGCTGCTTATCTCGTACATTTCAAAGTGTAATCGCAAATACATGTCTCTGTGCCTTTTCTGAATTCACGCAAGTCTACAAAAGGCAAGTCTACACCAACTGCTGAGCTCAGACTCCTAAACAAATTTTATGTAAGATTATACACATTCATATTTTCTTCTACTCTATGATACGTTACGAGGTGAAATTCAACCAATCTGAAAAGCAAGCAACTCGCCACCATAAAACACTTGAAGAAATTCTTTAAAAAGAAGAACAAAATGAAAACTAGAAACTGTAGTATTAAAGATTTAGAACCGCTCTCACTCATAGTTTAATATAACTCTTTCTTCATATAAGAAATTATGTTGCATTTTAAAATATTTCAGAAGTTATATTGGCTTTTAAAAAATTACCTGCTGTGAACTGTTAAATCCAGAGGAATTTGTGAGTGAATTATTTCCTGTATATAATGCTGATGATGTTGTAAAACTGCTACCTAAAACAAAATAAAAAGAAATACAATTTACTAAGCTATGTAGAATAATTTCCTGACTACAAGAGAATATCAGAAGGCAGAGTTGGGAGTTTGGTTGTTCTATAACCAGAATCCTTTGCCATGGCTAAAATTTTTTTTTTCTTAAAACGGCTGATGATTTTAGTTTCACTGTGTTACAAAGAATTGAAAAGAGGTTTAAATTTCTGAGGACATCAGTGATTTCTATAACATAAGAATACAATTATACGTTTGTACAAAACTATTAGACACTGCACTTTTCATTTCAATTTGTAAAGCGCACAAGATGTTTTTCATGTCTTTGTGTTAAATATGCTTAATGTAAAATAATAGAATCAGATTAGATGATCGTTAAGGTTCTTACTAGCTCAAAAACTAGATGCTATTTCCAAGAACTTAAAATACTTGCAGACTTGTATTACATGGTCATTAAAACGGCCCACTGAACAAGTTATTACATTATTTCATTTCATAGGAAAACAAACGGCAGCATTTGATGAATTCGACACAACTAAGATGACAGAGGAGCATGATCTGAGTTTTATGGGTCGCATGTACTGTCACAGAGGAAATCTTAGTTCCCGTCTTTACATCATTTGCTATCTTGTTAAACTAAGCAAAATAATAACATATTATTGTTAACATGTTGGCAATAGTTTTGCAAAAGATCGGAGATTAGCTAATGTGTAAAAAATGACACCTATGCATGCATATATACCCAAAAGGTGATTTAAATATGAATAGACTTCCTGTTAAGCTATTTGGTTAATGATTGAGAAACTGTGGTTAAACTGAGCCATTTCACTCAACAATTTTATCATAAGGCATTTACTCTAAGAAGAAAAATTATGGCTTTTCTGCAAGAAAGGTTAGAAAAGATGTTCTTCAATGTTGTTTCTAATAAGGAAACACAGAAACACACCCTAAATCAGTGGTTCTCAACCTTCCTAATGCCACGGCCCTGTGGCCCTGTAATACAGTTCCTGTGGGAGTACCGCTGCCCTAAGTCCTTAATGGGTGTTATCCAGAAGATGGCCTCCTACTAAGCTATTAAGATGACATAATGACAGTTAATGACATGAAAAATATTCCCATACTATCTGTAAAAGTAAAATCAAAAACAACAGAAAGTATTTCTGGTGGTTTCATTTAAAAATTCTTTTTTAAAGCATGACAATTTTTCAAAAAGCACAGAAATCTCAGAAATGTTCTCTGAAGGATTGAGCTGTGGTCACAGAATAGTCATGAAGCCAATGTATCAAACATTTCTAAATTTCCAACTCAGAACCTGTGTTGCTTCTGCAATTAGAAAAGCCATTTTTTAATTAAAAATGTATGGCAAAGGAGTAGCAGTTGGAGGAGGAAAATCTTCAACGTGACCTCATCACTCACAGATGCCTTCAGGTACAAAATGCGGTAGTTACACCAATTATTTACTGGCTGCTGAACATTTAAGTATTGGCTTAAGAGTCAGAAAACCGTTTGCAGTTCATCACCTAGAAGCTATTTGGACTTTGGACAAGTCACCTAACCCCTCTGGGACATAATTTCCTTATCTGTAAAAACCGTATTTCTTAGTGTTCCAACAGCTTGGATGAGGTAACGTTTTGGAAAGTGTAATGGACACTCTACAATCTCACACAAATGTTAGGTACTGTTATTGTTTATATTCCAGAAAACACTTCTAAAATTCTCTACTGTATTTTTATCTTTCTTTTCACTTTTCCAAATTAGATAAATAGGACTTAGTCCTTTTGCATGCCTAAAATTCTTTTCCTACTTACTTATCAAGCATCTATGGGCTTTGAATGCCTGATCCAAGGATCTGTTACTTTTTTCTAAGATAGTTCCAAATTTAGTTATCACACAGGCTCATAGTGGAGTGTTTTTCATTTGTACATTTCAGGAATATCGATTGTTCAAAGTTTTTGGAACACTTATCTCAGATAAGCAGAGAGATCTCACACAACTACTTCACGGCCACCACCCTTGGGCCCTCGCTAGACAAGCTTCCCATACTAATGTTCATTTGCATGTGGCAGTCACACACTAATTAAACTTATATTAAATATCAGGCTCATGATGATAATTACGTGAGGGTAAAAAGATGACTGAGATATAGTCTCAGACCTCACAGGACATATCAGAATGATATCAGTTTTGTTTTGTTAAACATTAGACCCCATGGGCCTATGACTTTCTTTTTAGGCATTTGCATATCAGTGAACAATTAACTAATATTAATATTATATAAAGCAAAGACCATTTAAAACTTCCTTATAAAATAAAAATTTTAACTTCTTTTCTATAAGGGTGTGGGTATCAATATTTTTAGCTTTGGCTAAAATATACATTTGATAGGAAACCTTACTGGGGGTTAAGAGGTCTGTTACTTTCATTTAAACTGCCCATTTTTAGGTTATTACTTGTTACATGTACTTTCATTTAAGTGTCACGTTTTTGAGCAATAAATACTGACCTCAATGAGCCCCATAAACTAAGAAAATGAGTAAAATATAGAAAATATATTTTAAAAATGGATGTTTTCATTCCATAATTTATCCCCTGAAATGAAATAGGAAAGACCATGGAAGCTATATTGGCACATACAGGCCACTAGGGTATGACCAAGTAAATCACAGTTCAGTACTCCAAATGGCACCCCAGTGACTTTCCAGACTTAATGCTACTTCTAAGACTTACATTAACTGGAATTCAACATAAGTTATACTCATTTACTGGCTGACTGCAGGCTGAGATTCCATTCCATTTAGTGCTCTGAAACAGGAGTTTAATGGCACCCTAGTGGCCTTGGAGACTTAATGCAACTTACAAAAGGATCTAACTTACTTCAGGGAGAGGTGTACATACTAGAGAATCGGGCTTGGCCGATCTTAATTAGTTTGCAGGGCTGTTCCACCTGCTTTCATGTGGGACTTAGGCAAACAGAGTTGCTGAGCCCAGGCCACCAGCAACAGGATTTCTGCCACAGACTCCTTTGCTGGTGTCCTACCCCCCTTCTGACACTGTCCAGTTCTTTCACCGCAAAGTCAGTTAAATCTTTCTCTAATGTGCATGACTGAAATTGTCAGTGCTTCAAAAAGTAGCCTTTAGCCGCTTTTTGTTGCTATGGGAAGAAAAGTCGAACTCCTTATCAGGGCTGGTTTATTAGGCTTAGGTAGTCTAGCCTGGTCTGTCTTTTTTATTTCTTTGTCTCTTCCCAGCCACTCTAACTCCAAGCCATCCAGATTTACGAGGTGTCCCCAAAGTCGCCACACATGGGGAAAATGGGAAATTGTAGCTCAATGCACCTGTATTTACCAAATATTCATTACAAACTTTTACGAAGAGATAGCCAACAGGTAGAGAATATTTTGTAAAATTTTATAATGAATATTTTGTAGATAAAGGTGCTACAATTCCTATTTTTTCCTATAAATGATAACCTTTGGGACACCCTGTACATTTTACCCCTACACTACTGAACCTATCTTCCTAATGTACTTCTCACAGCTCCTACTTCTTTTTTTTTGGGGGGGGGGGCAGAGTCCCACTCTATCACCCAGGCTGGAGTGCAAAAGCCTTACTATAGCTCACTGAAACCTTGAATTCTTGGGCTCAAGTGATCCTCCTGCCTCAGCCTCTTGAGTATCTGGGACTGCTGGTTAGCACCACTGCACCTGCCTAATTTTTTCATTTTACTTTTTTTTTTTTTTTTTTTTAAGAGATGGGGTCTTGCTACGTTGCCCAAGCTGATCTCTATCTAACTCCTCCAATTCATCATGGACTGGAAATCCCATTCCTCAGAAAAGCCTCTAAATCCTCCTCTCCTCTTCCCCCCTAAGCCGGAGTCACTGAATCTATTTAGCTACCTACCTCCAGGCTGCATGTTAATATATATCAATCTATCCATCTCTGTGATGTACTTATGTGTGACATATACACACATATACACACGTGTCTACAGTAAACTAATAAATACTAATCAGTCCTTTCCCCATAACATTGGCTAAAAAAAAAAAAAAAAAAAACCTCTTGGTGTTTATATAAATATTAATTGGGTATTCATACTCAACCCATACAAACATCCCCCAAATACAAAATATTATTTTATTTATTTATTTATTTATTATTATTTTATTTAGTAACAATAAAAACAGATAACACCCACTCTATATTAGGAAGTATGCTCATCTTCTATGTGCTTTATCTATACTGCATCCTAGAGAGTATTAATATTATTATTTTGCAGATTAGGAAATACTGGATTAGGTTAAGGTAATACAGTATCCATGAGATGAAAATAAAACTCAAACAGAGGTCTGTTTTTAAGAACTACACAATGCTCTCTGGGCTCCTTTCACTCTAGTCTACATTGTTTCATGGAAAGTTCTGAAATTCCCTCACGTTTCCCCAGAGATCATTCTACAGGATTAAAATATATGTGTAGGCTTAGTCTATATACTGGAAGTGAAACAGAAATGACAAGAATGAAGTAATAATACTTAAACTTTTTGAGTGCTTACACAGAGCCAGGTCCAAATAAAGCATTTTATCTGTTATAACTCACTGATTCCTCGCAACCACTCCATAATATACTATTATATCCCATTTTACAGATGAAGAAAAACTGCCTGAGGTTATTATTAAGAAAGGATGGCAGAGCTGAGATTCAATCCTGGTGTAAGAAGGTTTTTGATTTAAAAATATTTCCTTTGTAAGAAGGTTTTTGACTTAAAAATATTTCCTTTGTTTACCACCATATGGCTGACAAATTGGCTCAGAATCATGAGGAGATGCTTGTAAAAAGGCACACAGCAATCATACACAGCTACCGGTCTTGTTGAGGCAGAGGACTGGGGTGTGACCTGAAAATCCATGTGTTTACCAAATGCCTGATTTAGGGTACTGCTGTATCTTAGTGCCCACTCAGCAGGTGTTTAAGGAATTGCTTCGAAAATATGTAACCAGTATAAGCTTTCTTAGTGCATTGAGAAAATAATGATACTTTTCAAGCATTTAGAGATAAAGCTTCTTAGGGCCTATCTGTGCTCGGTATTTTTGGTTCTTGAGCTGCACTAAAGAGCCCACGGAGTAAAGGGTCCCCCTAATCTGATGCAGACTTCAGTGCCAACACCACTACACAGATTTCACCCAAGTTTAGAACACCACTAAGCAAAGACAAAACAGCAATGGCCATTCTCCCAAGAAAGCCTCAGGAGCACGCTTCCCACTCTTTGGAGGCCTGGCAAGAGGGACACATGTGCATGGAAGGCTGTCCATGCATCCTAAGCCTGGCACGTAGATGCCACAGAGGAGGCAGCCCAAGACATGACCAGAAGAAACCGACCTCCTTCCTCCATTAGGATCAATCCACTGAGTTGCTCCTGGGTGTACAAGAGTTTTCACTTAAGACTCATTCTGTAAAAACTCATTCACAGAATGAGTCTTAATGTTCAGAATTCTTTTATCAAAACAATACATTAGTATTTATTTCCCTTCCCACACAAAAATGAGTTTACACGAAAAGTCACCTCCAGATAAATAAACTGGAGCATTTCCTATGATAAAACGCTTTACATTTCACTTTACGTTTTATCATAAAATTCTCCAAAGTAGAAAGAATTCCTGCTTAGAACTCATTGTTTCTCAATCAAGGAGTTTGGCAGAAATTAGTTCAAGTGAGGTTTCAGTGATTCTTGCAGAGTTTGGAATTAAATTACACTCCAAGCGTGGTGGAGGGGGGGTTCCTTCTCACTCATCCGTTCAAAGGAAAATCTTATCTATTCAAGTAATTTGCTATTGTGAACAATCATAACCTTTTTTGGTTTGTTTTGCAGTTTTGGCCAGGGCTGGGTTTGAACTCACCACCTCTGGCATATAGGGCCAGCGCCCTACTCCTTTGAGCCACAGGCGCTGCCCAATGATAGCCTTTTTTAATATGTATAGAAGGGGAGACATTTCCAAAACAGAACACTGGGACATCTTTCCTTTCAGAATGTCTCAAGACAACATTCCTTGTCCTTCCACTGCCCCCTTTCAAAAGTTGAGAATTTTTATACTGAGTCGGCAGGTTATACAGAGAGTACCAAAAGATACATACACATTTTAACAAAGGAAAAACTGCACTCCATTTGTAATACTCAATATCCACCAATTAACAGAAGATGAACAGGAGGCACACTGAGCTACTCTTGTAAGTGCAGAGTCAAATGTGACTTGAGCATTGCCAACATCATACGGCCTTTTCCTTTCTTAAAACATGTATACCTTTTGGAGGGCACCCTCTGCGTCTCTCTAATCCTAAAACAAAACAGTACTTTTCGAGTTAGTTCCCTTAGCACCTACCAGCACTCTTTACAAGTGTCCATGTTATTGGAGAGCAACAGAAGTGGGGGTCAGGGTCTAACCATGTGGAAAATTGAAAAATCCCACACGCTCGTGGAGAGAAATATCAGCTTGCGTCACCTATTTAGGTGCCACAAGCTCTGACAGGGCGCTGCTCAGGGAATGACACCTGAAGACACCCAGTTAGACTGGGGAGGAAGCCACACCTGTCACAGGAAAGGGCAGGAAGTGTGCTCCTAGCACAGGGGAGGGTAAACTAGGCAAAAAAAGGCGATCAGAGAGTGAAAGGTTTATAGAGAGGCAGAGACCGGACTGGTGACTGCTGGTGGATGATGGTAACTTTTTGATCGCTGCTTTAAAAAAACAGCTCAGGAAAAGAAATGGCATTCTTTCACTGAAAAATCTGAGAATCCGAATGTTCCACATCACTGTTAGCGTACTGGGACAAGTGAAATGCTACGATTCTCACTCTCCTTCCAAGGATAGTCAGGGAGAGCTGGAAGCCACTGCAAGGATGCATGTCTATCTGGGCCAGGAGAGGAGGACTGGCGGCTGGGCAGAGGTGGGAAAGGCGGTGCTGGGGAACAGAACATGCTCCCCAGGCACCCTGTGCACAATCTGCTAGGTAACCAAGGGATGTGGTCATTGCTACCCTGGGAACTTCTCTTAGTCTTGCTCCCGTTACTCAATGCTTCCCTCCGTCCGTCCACATTTTCTCACTCCTCAAGCACAGCCCAAGCCTTATCTTCCCTCAACTATTCCTCTTCGAACTGATTGTACCTTCTGGGAACTCAAAGCCACTAAACACTTGATACCGTGTAATTCATCTCTTCCTTAGACCACTGCTAAATAAGTCCTCTTTAATCTTATTTCCATCCTGACCATTAGTTTCCTAAGTTCATCTGTTGCATGTACCCTCATACAGAGCTGGACAAGCCATGTGTGACTGAAGGCCTTCATCCGGGATATCACCTGGTGGGCCCCAGCAATATCACTTGAGAGTTTCAATCCCACGTGGTAGGGGACTAAAGAGCTCAGGGTGCACGCAAGTGTCATGAATCAGGTGGAGGGACAGCAAGGGCTGGTGGTATCCACAGCTTTTCTTTTCTTTCTCTCTTTTTTTTTTATTTTTTATTTATTTATTTATTTTGGTGTGTATGAGGTGGGGGGGAACAATTTGTAAGGCTAGCTGAGGCCCATAAAAGATTTCAGGGGAGAAAAAAGTCTCTCAACTTTTTATTTGTTCAGCAATAAAGAAAGAGTAAGGAAAGGAAAAATAAATACAAATTGACTTTATTTCTCAGATTATATATGGAGGATACATTTTGCTGGTTTCTTTAAAACTAGATGGTGTATAAAGTGTTATCTTTTTTTTTTTATTGTTAAATCATAGCTGTGTACATTAGTGCGATCACCCGTACCTATTCTAAGATGCTGGCTTATAATTATAATTTTAGATTTAAATTTTATGAAGACATCAAATTCAGGACCTTCAAGCCCCTTCTGAAAGGAGTTAAAATATTTCTGAACCTCCGGGGGAAACACCAGCAGAGCTTTAACTCAAATAAAATGTTAAGTTGATTAAGTACTCACGGATTTTTGAACAGTCATGAAATCTCACTCATTTGAGCTATGCATACCCCTGAACCCCAGAGATGGTACAGGGACTGCACATATACACACCATATGGGTATCCCAGTAGAACCTTGTGATTCTGGCTATCACCACCCTAACTGAATACTGCTGACCTCATGGTACAAAGTCCTCCGAAGAGACTGTGTACTCTGTTAGCTCAGATCTTGGAATTATCTCATGTATATTAATGAAAACAAGATTTTTGCTTGTATAAGAAAAACTTCAAGTTCAGAATGCAATAACATCCTCTGCTTTGGGGGGACAGTTACAGTGGAGTATTTCCACATCCATCATCTGAGGTTATTTCCAGCATCATCATAAGAGGAAGCCATGCAGGCTCCTTATCTTCATCTAAGAGGGAAGGAGGATGGCGAGGCCCCCCCAGGGCACGGCCTCTTGGTTAGGGAGGGACTGTCTCCACTTCCAGGTAATTGTTTTTGATTCTGCCATGCCTTATCTATTTTTTTTTTAGATTTTTCTTATCAGTAATGTTGAAAGGGAATTATATAAGAAATGTTACTAATTTTTGGTCACACAATAAAAAAAAAAAAAAAAACCACAGAGGGTAGAGATAATGACACCTAAGAAATTTAATAATAAATTTAAAATCAAACTATCTCATTTCTAAAAGACTTCTTCACTGTAACGCCCCTTTCTTAGGTGAGCAAATTTACAATTACATTATATAAAGTGTCCTAGGGACAGTGTATCACAACGATTTTGCTTTTTGTTGTCACTCAGGGGTCCCTGCAGTGAAAGGGTGTGGCTTTCTCAACCATAACAAACAAGAAACAGTCTTGTAAGAAGACCCTGCACAGGCCACCTGGTTCTATTGGAGCGAAGCAACTGTAGCTTTTAAACAAACCAACCCCTAAAACTTTTATTAATAAATTGCCACTACTTTTCCACAGTTCAGAACACAGTCTATGCCAATTCATAACATGACTTAAAATATCAAATCAAAGCTTTGAGTGTGATTTCATCTGGAAACCAGCTATTAATTTCAAAAACCTTAAAAAAAAAATTTTTTTTTTTTTAAAGGAGTAACATGTAGGTCAAAGGTCTATTTCACAGAGAACAAGGACTCACATTAAAACCCAGAATCCCAGCCAACCTAAGAATGCTGGAACCTGCTGGGGCCTGTCTGTACTTCCCAGGTTTTAGGGCATTTTCTGGCACTTACTCGGCAAGCAGGATGCTGTTTGTCCCTCGTGTATTTTCACAGAAGTCCATTTGCTTTCCTTCCCTGGCCTCTTTGCCATGGGCTATGTCCATCAACAAGCTCGATCTATGTGGCAGAAGTTACCACAGGTCCCTAGGGAAAAGCCTCCACAGGCCAGATGGGCTATTTAAAAGCAGGGTTTTTCCCCTTCCTTAGAAGACAGATTTTAAATGGCCAGGTTTTCCTTTTTAGCCCAGTAATAGTTTTTATGTCCAGAGAGAAGTTTTGGCTTACGTATGAAGGATGTCAAAGACTATAGGCTTATCTTTCTTGGTATATTTTAACCAAAACAACTCATGTAGACAATAAAACTGGTATTGATCACTAATTATTGCTATCCCTGGGTTTCGAGAGATTTTCATCCAATTTTCAATACTTAAAATAACAAAAGATACCAAAAGAACTGAACCAAAAATATCACTTAAAAAAAAAAATCAACTTTAAAAACATTTTACAGTATAAAAAGGCCAAGAACTAAAAAACAAATATAAGTAGACTGACAAAGCCATTAAGGGCAAATTCTGAACAGCAGTACAAGATGCAATAGTGATTTTCCAACTCTAACTCTGTATGTCATTTTATCCCAGAAAGTACAAATCTCCAATGCTTTATCATAGCAGATTATAAAAATAAGTTTAATATATATTTTCCTAAAACCACACATTTTTAGAGTCAGTCCTTTTGAAAAAAAAAAAAATCATTTTTATGCAGAAAGAAAACCTTTAAAGGTATAGTAGTACATTTTGCTAAGCAACTTTACAGTTCTAAATGACTAATAATCTGAAATAATTCAGGCATAAATCTGCAAAGCTGTAGAAAAGTAGATCAAAGGAAACTTGGGTGATGTTATCAGGTCAGTGGTTCTCAACCTTCTTAATGCTGAGGCCCTTCAATACAGTTCCCGTGGGTCGCGACCCACAGGTTGAGAACCGCTGTATTAGTTCATTCCCACTTCATCCTGAGCCACAGATATGAAGGTCACGATGGGGGAAGGAGCTGTGTCCCTTCCACGCACCCTTTAACAAATCTCTGCCCTGAATTATCGTTTCTCCTCGCCGGTTTGAACCCAATCTCTTTAGCAGAACAAAGGTTATATCCAAAGAGTGAGAATTTCTGTTATTTTCTTCTTTACAGGAGAGCAATAAAGCCTAAAGGAAAATAAACAAGTGGTGTTTCTAGGGCCCTCTGGTTTAGTACACGAGCATCTGTGTGCCCCATCTATCAAGGCGAGTCCTGACACCTCCCCTGTGCAGAATGGCAGGAACGTCCCATTCTGTCATTGCTATTCTGCGGCAGTAAAACTCTCAGAAAGGCATTCTATACCACCATGGTGATGATTCTGCAGTCCCCAGCCAGCTCCATCCACTAGAATGAACACAAGGGAAGGCTGCTTTTAACACATGGTAATAAATCAAATGAAATTTTTATTATGCTAAATTTCAAATGCATGTCCCCAAATGAACTAGGATCCTTTATGAATCTTAATTTCTCTCATTGTGATCATGGATTTCTCCACTTCTAACAAATATTTGTGTATTTTAGATAAAATGTTAAATACTAAAGATAAAAACGTGAATAAAGACGGTCACTACCTTCAACAGTCTAGAATCAAAAGAACTAAGCTATTACAGAAAGCGGGTTCTCCTCAAAGCTGAGGCTTAACCAGTTAAGTGACACAATTACATTTTAATTGTGTGTGAAGGTCTTTTGCAAGTGAATTCTATGTGTCTTTTCCTCAAACGGATTGCTAACACAATTTCATTTTCTTCATATGATTTGGCATCCGTTTATTTTTTTCTGTTATCAGTTTATATTATACATGGAGTTAAATGCTGATACCAGTAATAGAGGGTCAGATCTTGCATTAAAAAAAATAATAACTCAAAGCTTAATTTTCAAGTTAGTTGTCTCTTTTACATAAAATGAGAATAAAAGTTGTTTTATGATATGCAGGCAGATATTCCATAAAAGCAATCAGTAAATCAAGGGCTAAAGCAGCTTCTCCTAAACAGTGTTCTTAACCTTTAAGCACGCACACAAGTGTGCACACACTCATTCAATACATCCTCTTTCACTCTCTCGGCCAGTGTCCTGTGATTGGTGAAAACACGTTTTCTGCCCAACTGACCCCGGGGTCTCCAGGAGCCCTCTGTCCGTCCGCACCCACCCATCCAGCTAACTCATTTGCATCAGGTTTGTCAATGGTGTGTGAAGAAAATCCTCCTCAGACCCTTCCAGAACTTCCTCCCAAAACACTCAGGCGAACGCTGGGGAACACCAGGAAAACAGCAAAAAATGAATAAGCAAGGTCTTAGGTTCCTCAGAGTGAACTCTATAGCTGTGTATGAATCAGAACATTCCGTCTTTCTCTGTTGAACTTAAGTTTCTTTTCATTTTTCTTTTTCTTTTTAATTGTTGGGGAATTACTGAGGGTACAAAGAATACATTGGTTGCATTTGTTAGGTACAGTACCTCTTATAATTGTGTCCTGCCCCCAAGAGGTGTTTCTTTCTTGGATGTACAAATGCAATAATTAAAGTAGAAACAGAATTTTCCGGCGATTTTGCAGCATAGGTAAAAGCAATCAGATTTCCCAATCACCGAGGTTTTATTCCATGGAATTTTAGTATTAGTGCATGCAAAACAAAAATCTGATCCTTGTTTGGCTTAAAATGGCATGTGTTGAATTCATAGACTCCTGCCTGGCATGACGGAAACACTGCATGTTGGAGCCGGAAGGGACCAGCAGGGTCACCTGAACCAAACAAGGACACCAAGTCAGTCTGGTGGCTTACCAGCCCAGTGGCGAAACAGCCATGGGTTGCCAACTCTGCTCTTTAAAGACTGTGAAAGTGTTTAAGCACTGACAGTGTTCAGAAATGAATTTTCTAAAACTTTTTTCTAGAGCTGGTGTTTGGCTAGTTGTATAACTAGCTGTGTAATGCAATGTCTTGGTTTTAATGGTCACATTTACTTTTCAGAAAATTTAAACACTACAGGCAACTATATTTTGGGGCCTTTATTTTTTGGTAGTTTTTTTCTGAGAGCCACTCCTGTAAGTACTATAACTTAGGTGTATGTACAATACAACAGGGTCAGTTCTAAACCTTTCTCTGTTTTGATTCTGAGTAGCCATCCTTGAGTAACCATTGATACCATACAAACCAGCTGAATTGCTACTTTTATGCAATCTTCAGCATTTACATCGTCTTAACCTTTAATGCCACTGTTCAGGGTTACCGTGCAAATTAAATGCGATGTTACATAGGAAATAACTAAAATTCTTGGCATATATGAAGTGCTCAATAAATGTCAGAGGTTACTTTACATTGTTATATGGGCACCAGAGTTTTCTATCTCTACTCCAAGCTATGCCTAATCTTCTGAACTAAACCATTTGACGTTTAAATGGCTGTCATCTCCTGTTTCTCCACTTTCTCCTGGCACTCAAAGTAGAGACACACCTGCAGGGACACGGGGCACAGAGCTTGGTTGATACGTCTTTCCCACCACCGCAGAGCTGGGTTTCTTTGCCACTAGCTCTCCTGTGTGTCCCACCCCTCCTGCCTTCCAGCCTCCCATCCCCACTGCTGCCAGTGCAACTTCCTCTCTCCTTTTCACACTCCTGGCTGCTTTCTTTTGTTTGTCTCCCTCTTTTTTTTTGGTGTCAGGTACAAAAAGCCTGACATTTTTTGGTAGTAATTTTCTTTCCATGCCAGCTCATTAATTCCATTTGGCTTTTTTTTTTTTTGCTATGCTTATCTGGTCACTGGGTTGTCAAAGTTCTCTTTGATGGTAAAAGATTTTAAATATATTTTCATTATATCATGCATATTAAATTTTAAATTGTATTTCTCATATATACCTGTTCTTCCCTTGGGAAATGGAAGAGAGAGAGCATTTAGATAATGCTTCCCAATCTGAAACTATTCCAGAAAGCTGGACCGTAATAATTAAAATAATAGTAACCACATCATCATCATAATGGAAACAGTAAAAATGAAAATAAGCATCTGAGTTCTTACTATATATCATACGTTGGTCAGAGTTATTTACATGTATAATACAATGAAATCTCAGGGAATACACATGATCCCATGGTCCAGATGAGGAAAGAGAAAGGTGAAGAAGTCAAGTCGCTTATTGAAGACCCAGACAACAACAGAACAATCCAGAACCTGTTTTACCTTGGGCGAAAGACACCACTATACCAGGGGTGGCGAACACGCGGCTAGAGCCGCATGCGGCTCCCGGCCAAAATGAATTTTGGCTCTTTGCCTCTTATCATTATTTTGTATACTGTGGCTCTTTGCCAAGTTTGGATTTTGTTATGCTGCTTCTGAGGAGGG
>CAUYPK010133365.1:0-18124 GCA_963574355.1 Loris lydekkerianus
GACAACATTGGACCACTCTTACTTCTGTTTGGGCTGGTGCGGCCGTCTTGTGTGATGGGTCGCCCCCCCCCCCCCCCCCCCCGGGTTCAGACGTGGGCTGCCCACGGGAACGCTTTCGGCATAGACCCGCAAACCTGAAAGTACAAGGGAGGCAGCACCTGTGGGGCCACCTGGCCCAGTCAGAGCGAGAAGACCACAAAGATAAATGCTCCTGGGCAGCGCCTGTGGCTCAAAGGAGTAGGGCGCCAGCCCCATATGCTGGAGGTGGCGGGTTCAAACCCAGCCCTGGCCAAAAACTACAAAAAACAAAACAACAAAAACAAAAAAAATCGATAAATGGTTCTTCTTTCCTGACCCAGGTGCACAGTGCTGACACTCTTCACAAGCCTCCCGAGAAGAGCCTGGCAGGATTAAGCTCCATCACCTCCACAGGCGGCCAACGTTTAACGCATCCTCCTGTCAGCTTCTCCTCCTTCCCTGTCCCTTCCCTGTGTCTGTCAGTCCCTCTCCCTGGCTCACTTCCCTGCACACCAGCCCTTGTGTCAGGCTTTGCTCTGAGGGGACCTAAACTAAAGCACCTTAGAGAAGTGCAATGAGTATCTCAATTTTCTCATACGTAAATTGGGGACAATAATACTTTGAAGAGCTGTGAGAATTAGAGATAGCATATACATCTCCTAACAGAGACTGTTGGTGCCATTGTTATCATCAGCCTTGCCGATTGTTAGGGCAAAATTTCATGTCATTGGCAAAATAGACCCCTTAAACAGGTTCTTTCACATGAGCCTTAGGAATGGGGGTAATTTTGTCAAGTGTTTTCTGATGGGCGTCTCTGAGAACCTAAGTGGAGTAGACATAGAAATATGTGTTGAAAATAATATTAAAAAAAAAAAATCTCCCTTGGTGAAGTCACCCATGTGGAAGTGAAAGGAGGAAGGAGATGATGACTTCACGGGGCCCAGGGTTCTGATCAGGAGCCTGTCACTCTCCCTGCTGATTCTGAAATCTGAAAGTGAGAAATATAAGCACCGATTCCCAGTGTCTTCAGAAAATAAAGCAGAAGTGTTCATGCTAGTTTATTTTTTCATAAAAAGAGTGATTGAACTGAGGCTCGCTGGTCCTTGGCTGTTGTCTTTCCACGTTGGCATCAGCTGAAGTGATTATCAGCCTACCACAGCCATACGCTGAGAGTTTAATATGCATGAAATATAAACATCAGACAATAACTCAAGTGTGAAATATGTTTTGTTCTATAAATGCACCTAATTTTGTGTATAACCTCGTAACTATCAATACTAGAAAATTAATCTTAGGGAAATTCAGTTGATTTGAGCTTCGCCCATTTCTTTTTCTCCTTGAGGAGGCATTTAGTGGGCGTCAGGCGCAAAGTCATGAGGGTCAGGAGAACTGAGGCTGTCTGCTCCGTGGCTGCTGTTTTTCCATAATGGCATCTGCTGAAATGAATGTCAGCCTTCCTGGTGCCTGGTTTTTTGATCTTTGTGACTGGTCCACTGCATAATATAAATCTCCTGCTATATTTTCCTTGGGTTCTCTAATACCCCATGCCCTGTCTCTGCTATTCCCAACTGCATGAGGAAAAGAACATTTTGTTGTTCTCTGTGATACTCTGGGCATTCTGTGAAGTTTTGACAAGCATCGCATACAGTCGTGGTAGGTAATGGTGTCCTGAAGTTGTCCATGTCCTAATCCCCAGTATCTGTGAAGATAATATGTTTCATGGCAGAGAAGAACTAAAAGTTGCAGATGGAATTAAGGGTGTTAATCATTTGATCTTAAAATAAGAAGATTACCCTGGACTATTAAGATGGGTCCTGTGTAACCACAGGTTCTTAAATGTGGAAGACAGAGGCAGAGAAGTCTGTGGCAGAGTGATTCAATGTGAGAAAGACTTGACTGGTTATGGTGAGCTTTGAAGATGGGAATAGGAGTCCATGAACAAGGAATATGGAAATCTCTAGGAGCTGGAAAAACAAGGAAACAAATTCTGCCCAAGAACCTCCAGAAAAGAACACAAGTCTGCTCACACCTTTATTTTAACCCATGTAGACACATTTTGGTCTGGACTGGGAATTACATATTCTGCCATATATACTAGCTATTCCCCGACCTCTTCTAGAGTCTGACTCTTGAACTATATTTTCTTTTCCTAAGTCAAGAAGTCTAGAATGCCCTACCTGCTGCTTGGATGGGAGAAATGTCCAGAAATTTAAAAAGCAAAGCCAAACAAATCAAAACTCCACCAGTTGGTAGATAATATTATTTTATTGTAACATCAGCCAGTTATTCTTTAAAATAAAGTTTTGATTGAATTCGACAGTTGGTGCTTTTGATATAGGTTGTGTGAGTTTGTGTGTGTGTGTGACTTTGTACAACACACAGCCAGGTAAACCCGCATACATTCATAGACAAGAAAGGAAAGAGGGAGGAAGAACAGATAAGAGAAAGGCAGATGGAAGAAAACAGGAAGAACTAGAGAGATGGGAACTAAACCTGAGAGAGGGAGGGACCAGTTCACTTATGAGGACCTCGACCATCATGATGAGCAGCTGGCTAGAGAGGCTCCTGCAAATCAGAACCACGTAACTCCCTGCTGAGGAGGAACAGTCTTCTCCTGGGGGCTCCTCCAGGGAACAGTAACTCCCTCTTCCTGCCAGATCTCATGAGTGCCTTGATTTTTGTCTTTTTGCAGATTTTCTACTTCTCTTCATTAATTTCTTTTTCATTGCTTTCTTAACTTTATTCTCATCACTAAAATTTCTGGATATTCTACTGGAATGTTTTCACAGTTGCCAGCATTCAGCAAACATTTATATGTTTTGAGCACCTCTTATGAGCCAAGTGGAGTGTTAAGCAGTGGAGATGAGACACATGTTAATTTACCAAGTCAAGTGAACAAAAATCATTTTTCCTTGCTAAATATATATGTATATATGTAAGGGGCAGACATAATAATAGAAATTATCAAAAAGAGATCCCAGCATTGCTCCACATCAAAGACTTCATAGCTCTTTAATAAAGCAAATTAAAATCTACTTATACAATATGAGGATTAATTGAAATATTTCCATAACATTTTTTATTTTGTACCAAGTACTCTTTCATCAAACTTGACATACTATTATCATGATTTTTTTTTTTCTAGTTTTGCAACTAAGGAAACTGAATCTCAAAGAAATTAAATGCTTTGACCCAAGTCATTTGAAGCTGGGACATGACCCCAGGTCTTTAACTCCAGAAGTAGGTTGGAGGTAGTGGACCCAAAGGAAAGTATACAGTAGTAGCACCCCACCTCCACCCCCTGTTTATCTGCAATTTTGCTTTACCTGTGGTCTGAAAATATTAAATGGGAAATTCCAGAAACAAACCATTCATAAGTTCTTAGCAGTGTGCCATCCCAAAGAATAGCAATGAAATCTTGAGCTGTCCTGCTCCATCTGACCCCAGTATGAATCACTCCTTTGTCCAGTGGATCTACAGGATTAATGCTCCCCACTTCGGAGCACTGAGAATTATCAGATTGACTGTGGGCCTGTGGCAGTATTATAGTGCTTGTCTTCAAGTCACCCTCATTTTACATAATCATGGGTCCAAAGTACACAAATAGTGATGCTAGAAATTTGATTTACCTAAAGGAAGCCATTACATACTTCCATTAAGTGAAAAAGTGAAAGTACTCAAACTTAATACAAAAAGGAAAAAAAAAAAAACTGTATGCCAACATTGTTAAAATCTACAGTAAGAATGCAATTTCTATCTGTGAAATTGTGAAGAAGGAAAAGAAAAAAATCCATGCTAGTTTTGTTGTCACATTTCAAACTGCAAAAGTTATGGCCATGGTGCATGATAGAGCTTAGTTAAGACGGAAAAGACATTAATTCTGTGGGTGGAAGACATGAATAGAAATGTATTCTGATTGGTGGCAACATGTTGCCCCAGAAAGCATTGAGCCAATACAAGGTCTTCAGCAAGGGAACCCCTGATATAAGAGAAACCAAGCCATTTACTACAAGTAAGCGATGATTACACAGATTCAGAAAAACAGAAGGTCAATAGTAGCCTAAAGCTAGGTCACGATGCCTGCATCATTCACATCACTTCAACCCTTCCTGTAGGCATTGTATCTATCATCTCACATTATCTCAGGCAGAAGGCTGGGTACAGCACTATAAGATGTTTTGAGAAGGAGGGAGAGAGAAGGAGTCCATTTATATAACTTTAATTAAGTATGCTGCTGTAATTGTTACACATTATTGTTATGTGCCTAATTTACAAATTAAATTTTGCAAATTTGTCCATAAATGGGTATATATGCATCAGAAAAAACATAGTATATATAGGATTCAGACATCCCCTGGGGGCCTTCAAAAGTGTCCCTCGAGCTTTTCTAGGAAAAGCTGTCCTGTTCCTCTGTGGCAGGGCCGCATTATAGCCTATGCAAACCCTAGGAACATGTGCCTTCATGGGCCCCTCCTTCCAGGAAAATATAACAAAAATATATTTTACAACTTTTGTTAGTATAAAGACAAAAACCAGGCTGTGTTGATAATTATATATTAATTGTTATCAGATTAATTTTTTTCTCCAGTGAAAGAAACAAAAATGGTAAGATTTTTATGGGTGCCTAACAATATTGTGGTCCCTTAGTACCTGTGCCTTCTCTGCCAGCCAGTCCTGTTGGGAACATCTTTCTGCTTTTCCTGGCCATGCTCTGAGTTCCATTGCAAAGTCTTAATTTTCACTGGAGCTACTGATTGATTGCTGCTGCCTGTGGGAACTTTTCCAGTATTTACTATCTCCCTGATTCATTATGCAATTAGTAGAGTCCATATTCTATGATCATTCATCTTTTATGCACGAGTCCTTTTATTCCAAATAGATTTTAAGTTGCTTGAGGGCAGGGACCATTGTTTATGCATCTTCCTCTTGTTGGCATTTAACATGTTCAGTAATGGCTACCATTTATGGAACACTTGTGCCAGGCGTGGTTCTGCTATACAGGTATATGTGGAATTATTTACACTGTTTTCCAGGTAAGAAAAACACAGCTTATGGAAAAAAAGCAACCCGCTACAGGCCTCCCATCCAAACTCAGCAAGGCAATCCAAATTTCTCTGGTTTCGGAGTCAACCATCTTTCCACTCAGTGATCGCCAGTCGTGGGTCATGGTGATAATGAGGCAGATGAATCAGGAGAACAAAAACATGGGGAAAGAAAATGCAATCAAAGTAAAGCTCACAAGGAACTTAGGTTCTGTATATTAAGGCAAATTTAAAGCACATCCTGCTCAGATCTACATCTTTCATAGCTTACTTGAAATCTTTAGCCTACATACATTTGGCAAGAAGAACTCTTTACCATAGTGGCAACAATGGGCTGAGTCACTTGCCCTTATTGTAAGGGAAACTTTCACTTCACACAGTGAAGATCTTGGTGTCTTGCTTTCTTCTCTCTCTCTTTTTTTAGTAAAGAGAGAGACCAGAGAAGAGAAAAGTAATTTCTTCCCAAGGTATTGTCCAGGTAGTAATTCATAATCATAACCCATATTTCAGCCAGTATTGGGCAATGTCAGAGTTAGGCCCAGTAAAATCTATTCAAGCAATTCCAAATGTGGAGCAATATTATTTAGCCGCAGATAAATCCAACATCAATGCGTTCATATCTGATGTGCTTTAATTACAATTCAGAGACCGGCCTATGATCTTGTATTCTGTTGTGATGTCATGTAGCAGCTAATCAGTACTTAGTCAAGGTTTATTTCTTAGTTATTGTTCCCCCAGTGGGAATAGATTTCACCCATGTGCTACAATCTGCCAATTTAAAACCTTACCTGTCCAGAATGTGAGAAGTCACAGAAACCCAGAAAATAACACTATTTTTATATATGCAAAATTTGATGTCACAGAGAGGTTATGAGCTGTGGATCCAACTACAGCTGAACTTGAATCCTTTCTCACTACTTAAAGCTGGCATGGCCTCAGGAGAGTCCCTTAAGTGGTGATAAAAGTATTTACCTTTACAGGTTAATTGTAAGGCTAGAAGATTATACATGGAAAATACTTAGCACAGTACCTAGCATGTAGTAGGTACTTAGGAAATGTGAGTTTATTAGTATCATTTGTATTAATGTTACCATCTCTGAATAATGCTGATGGACTAGTTAGAAAATTTAAGATAAAAACAGCTCTTGAATTTATTCACGAGGGCCCTGAGATGGAATGGGCCTTTTATGCTACTGAAATAGCTAGGGAAATAGAAGTGTGAAGTCACATTACAATGTTTCATGCAGGGGAAAATAAGTGGTCTTCTAGCTCAATTTTGCTCATTTATTTTTCCAGCAAGCATTAAACCATAATCAGACCCTGAGAACTGAGAATATCACATGGCAATTAGAATTTCACGTGTAGTAGCTGAAGTCTTTGGGGGAAAGAGATGACTTGCCAGCCCATTCTCTCCTCTGCAACCTAAACCCGCCTTTTGTTATAACAAGCATTTTGTAATACACTTTCACTATCATGAAGAAACTCATAGATAAGATAACCAATCTTTTCACTGGATTTTTTTAATGCCCTAAGTATAATTGAAAGAAAAATAAAAGGAAAGTAATATACAATAAAATAATAGAAAATGCTTGGACACAACTACACGGAGGAACTTAATGAAGTTGTCGGGCAACTGTGCTTAAAAATAGAATCACCTTGACTGTGATAACTACAAATACAGATTGACACAGATGGTTGAATTGGCAACTCAGATGCCAACAGCTGTATTGCATCATAGGTGTGATTTTTTGAAATGGTGAATGACTCTTGATAAAGTTCCAAACAAAACAAACTACAGTCTTTCCTTGATTTATTTAATAATTACATTCCTGGAAAATTTAGTGTATATTTAAACTCTGCAAAAATATTTTCTGTTATATGTATAGATGGAGCTAGGCTCGATGCCAAGATAGTTATGAATAGGGTTTTCATTGACATCAATGCCCAGAGGGACATCCCAAATGGTGTACAAACTTGACTTGGGACAATTTTTCATTGTGCAGAATTGTCCTGCCCATTTCAGAACACCCAGTATCCCCCATCTTTTAGCATTGATAGGCCAGCAATGCCTACCAATCATTCAAACCAAGAAAAGTCACTCTAGATTTCTTTCAAAATATCCCCTAGGGGGCGGTCCTGCTCCCGTCGAGAATGCTGATCTGGTCATACTAAGTACTGGAAATTCTCCAACAGGCAGCCTTTGTTTACTCTCCTTTCTATGCAGGAGACGCATTTCCTCTATTTGTCCTTGCTCTTATCTACTCATCTCAGGTTTCTCTTCTCCAGGAAGTTGTCTGTACAGCTCCAGTTGCATTTCATCTGTGTTTTCATAAAACTCTCTGTCTAGGACTTTCACTCCTTCAAATACACTGTTTGCCAATGTTACTGTAAAAATTCCTGATGGCAGAATCAACCTATCAATTTATTTATTTTTAATCTTCACTCATTTTTTATCTCTACATTTAAAAGTATCTCTTCATCCTTAGTGCTGACGCAAAACCGTACATATGAAAGACAGATGAATGACACGGATATTTGAAAAGGTCCATAAGCGACAATTATTCTGCCTAATATTTATTAAGTATCTAGTTTCTTAAGGTACTGTGACTGGCTCTGGGAGAGATAAGTTAAACGTGAATCCTATTCTCAAAATGTTTGTGGACAAAGAAGGGACTGAGCTGATTCATGGTCATTTTCAAAAAAAAAAGTATAAACTACAGCATTTTAATTAGATATGGATTCAAAGTAATCTACATGGTGCCATGTATTTTATTTGGAAACAGCAGAGAAAAAAGCACATTGGTAAAATCTTGCGTTTAGGAATCATTATTGTTATTTCAGGTGGGCTATGTAGGTTATTTTGATATGGTGCAGAACAGCAGAGGATTGCTTTTAAATAGCAGTTTTCATACTTGGGATATTTTAAAGTACTTTAAAGTGCTTTAAAAGTAATGAGTTAAACACTGGTAGTAAGAAAGTCTGTATGCTATTGTAGAGAGCCATTATGCTCTTGACAGTAGCTCAGACAGGGCTGTGGAAATTAGAAGCAGTTTTATTGATATTGGCCAGGATTTGGGATTAATCCTTGCTCCTTTTAAAAATTGCTATGGGATCTTTAAATTGCACTTGGATGGCCGCTGTGTTTAATAAGATTGTTTTTTAGACCTGAAACTCAATCAAAAAGTTTTTGAGCAGACATTCTACAAATAAAGCATATTTGGAGATAGCAATTTTTCTTTTCATAATGAATTTGAATAATGAAAGATTTTTGTGGAAGAAGAAGTGGGAAAAAAAGAATCCCCTGACCCTTCTCTAGCTTTTATAAGTAACCTCATTGGAGATTCTGAAATATTCAGATAAATGTGTTCCAATTTTGCCTTTGCTCTTCAGGGTTCTGGCTGGGACTAACATAAAGGTGCCAAAAACCTAATGAGGAAGCCTGTTCATGAACAATTTCCATACCACTTTTAACAGACTTGCAAGGTTAAGAAGGCCTGAAGAAATATGCAAACTTTATGATATCCAATGGAATAATTTCTCATGCCTTTGGCCCTTTAAAAAATTTGTAGGAAATTTCATCCAAATGAGCTTATGGTAACCTCAATGAACCAAATGAAATTCTATCCCAATATAAGTGACAATGTAATTGGAAAGAGTGAAGCAATTTAAAGTTTAAAATTTATTTTAATATATTATATCTATTAAGTTAATATGAAAATAAATGTTAATACTGTTATTAGCAAGCTTGAGAAATCCTGATGATATACCTATTATGATTGACATTAAGAATCATTTTACTAAGGATTTTTTGCTTAGAATTTGCTTGAAAATGGTGTCACTGTAATTCACTATTCACTCAACAGAACTGATTGGGACCTAATGCTTCCAGTCTATGTGAGGAAAAGAATGTTGATAAAGACATTTAAAGCAGAAGTTTGTTGAATCCAGATTGTAGAGTTAGCAAAAGTGAGACCATATATTAGCCCTGGAATTTAAGTGAATCTCCTATCAGCTTTTAGTTATCAACTCCAGTTTTTTCATATCTTACAGAGGTTTAATTATACCAAAATCATTGTCTTGAGATCTCCTTCACTCCCAAACCTCTAAAAGTCCATGCAGAGTATACCTATCACATTCATTTCCATGGAAACACTGGAAGGAACTGTGTTATATATCTGTGACCATATTATTACTTGCCCACTGATGGCAAAACAAGGCAGTACTTTTCTTAATGGTGAAAGTTACATAGGTTTGACCCCAGATGAGCTTTCCTTGGGCAACATAAAAAGAAGATTGAGCTTGACAGTGCTTAAGGCTCACACTAGTTTAGCCCCAATGGGAATTTTCGAAGTTGGGGGTGATTAAGGGGCAAGTGATTCAAAATTACCAACATTTCTCTTTTTTTTCTCCTTAAAAAAAAAAAAAAAAGTAGAGCAGCACCTGTGGCTCAGCAAGTAGGGCACTAGCCCCATATACTGGAGGTAGGGGGTTCAAATCCAGCCCTGGCCAAAAACTGGGAAAAAAAAAAAAAAAAAAAAAAAAGTGTCTTCTATTTTCTAGGCTAGAGCTCAGTGACTGGATCATAGGTAAGCATTCATTTTTTTAAGAGTAGAACATTTACATATTTTACTTATAAAATTATTTATAATTATTTATAAAAATGAGAGGTAAATTATGAAAGACATCTCATAGTAAGACCTACCTCTATCAACTTGCCCTCTGTCCCCATTCTCAGCCACTTCAGTGATATTACCTCTTTCTCAAATATAGGGATCATAACAACCCAAACTAAGGCAAAAGCTGTAATAGCAGAGACTTTGATTTAGGACATAACCTAACTCTCACAATCTTACTTCTGCCATTAGCCCTGACTTCCTGAAACACAATAATAGCAAGCATCATACTATCTTATTTGCCACTGCATTCCCAATGTCTCATGCATTGAGTATGGGTTTCCCTTAAATATTTTTTTAAATGAATGAGTAAAATTGCTTTTGATTATGAGTTCGGTCTTGGCCTCAGCCTCTTCATTTTTAAAGTGAGTGAGTTGGGCTAGATGATCTCCTTGTCCTCTCCCAATCTAAGATAGTGTTTTTTAACCACTAACCCTGGTTAAAAATACAGATTTTGGGACCAAACTCAGACAAAGACTCTGGGGATGGGGCCTGGGCAATTGCCCTTTTAATGCTTCACAGATGCTTCTTATATATAAGAAATTTGTCCTAGGGCCATACAAGTGTCTTAAAACAGGTTGAGAAGTAAGAACTTTGACCATACCAAGGCATTTGCATATGAAGGGCAAGTGAACAGTGGAGGTGATCCTTCTGAAAATTTGGTTCTCTAATTTCAATTCCCAATACTCTTAATTTAGAGATTGTGGATATTTTATTTAAGACCTTTGTATCCAGAAAATTTCTTCCATTCTTGATGGAGGTAGGCAAGGATATAGTATTTCCACATTTGGTTGAAAAGCTGTAACTTAGCAAACTACTTTTCCTTTCTTCATTAAGATATAACTTTCAAGCTGTTAATCTTTCTATATACAGCTATACCACTAAACTCAGTTTTAAAATATTATATCACACACTAAAAGCTGTTAAATTGACATACTAAGCTGTAATCAGCTTTCTTAATAGTGAAACAAATCTTTTCAAATGTTAATTGGCATCTACTTTAAGGGATGAGTGGTGTTTTTTTAATAAAAGTATAATTTTAAAAATCCCACATTTAAATGTTGGTATAGGTTAAGTACAAATTTTTCATATTGACAATAGAAAAGACGACTCCTTTACTCAGATTCCTACTAACCGCAGAATGTACCAATGAAACATGATAAAAAAAACAACTTTAAGTCCTTGCGTTGACATTCCCAAAGGCCAAAATTAACAGCTGGGTTTAGGATGCTCAATTGCTTCTTTGTTCTTCCAACCTTCATGCTCTTGATTGATATGACTTGAGAGAAGCAAAAGCAAAGCTACCTCATTGTGTGTCTGAACTCTGGTCAAAGTCAAATAGGTAGGCCTGCAAGTTAGACCCCAAAGCCAGATTTTCAGACTTCACTCAAGCAGAACTTGTGCTGGGCTTCCTCTCCTCTGGATCAGTTGTCCAAACCAAACACAGCCCGTCATTTCCAGTTTTTTCCATCCGTGTGCATAGTTTCCAACTGCGGAAATGGAGAGACAATTTGCTTGACTTCATGTCAGATGTCAGGCCTGCTGACCTTCAAGGAAAGCTGAGGTTGACAATGGTGAACATTGCCCAGATTATACAAATAAGTCTGTGGTCTGGTCTGAAATATTTGTTCTTTTGCCAGAAATACAGATGGATGTAAAATAGAAACATTTTTAAGGTTTAAATTTAAACAGTGTGTAAGAATACACTATATTGAAACTCTGTTTTCTTTAATTCAGGGTAGTCAAGTATTTAAATCCTTTTTCTTTTCTTTTGAGACAGAGTTTTACTTTGTCACCCTTGGTAGAGTGCCGTGGTATCACAGCTTATGGTAACCTCAAACTCTTGGGCTTAAGCGATTCTCTTACCTCAGCCTCCCAGGTAGCTAGGATTATAGGTGCCCATCACAATGCCTGGCTATTTTTAGAGACCAGGTCTCACTCTGGCTCAGGCTTGTCTCCACCCTGTGAGCTCAGGCAATCCACCTGCTTTGGCCTCCTAGAGTGCTAGGATTATAGGTGTTAGGCACCACCTGGTCCTATGTATTTAAATTCTAAGTGCAATCAGTTATTAAGCCAATTGAGAAGATATAGCATTTTCCCTCCAATTTTAAAATACACTGTTGATTTCTAGAACATATTACTATACTAAAAAAGCAAAGTGCACAAAATAGTATCTATAATATGCTATTCAAATTGAAAATAATATGCATGTAACTATTTGTGCAGAAAAAATACAGGATGGATGAAGCAGAAACTATAGAGATAGGTTACCTATTGGGGTTAGGTGGGAAAGTCATGGAAAGAATGGGGGCAAACAACATAGGAGGAGGCATGGCACATCTCTGAGTGTGCATTTAAAAACTAACTCTTAGAACCTTCACATACCTAAAATAATAAACAATGAAAACCAACCACGATGTGGAGGGAACCCAAAATGGATCAGAAACACTAACACGTGATCTAACCATAGTGCAAATGAATAACATGATCATCCTCAAGGGGATGGGAAAGAAAAGAACTAACTTTGAAAAGCAGTGTCTTGGCTGGATATTGTAGGACCAAAAACACTATGCATGCATAAATTCTGTTTCTCAAAAGTATATGGTTTGCCAATTCTGAAACTGCTTTATGTGTATACTAAACTTGAACAAGTACATAAATAATTGTAGATAATAAGAATCAAGCTTCTCACTGGCATAGAAAGTTTCTATTTTTTGCTTGTTTGTTCATTTATTTATTTATTGAGATAGGGTCTTCCTCTGTCTCCTAGGCTGATATGCAGTGGGGAAATCATAGCTTACTATAACCTCCAACTCCTGGGCTCAAGCTATCCTCCTACCTCAGCCTATAACCAAGACTACAGGCAGGTGCCACCACACCCTACTAGTTTTTAAAAATATCTCACCATGTTGCTTAGTCTTGTCTTGAACCTCAAGTGATTCTCCTGCCTTGGGTTCCCAAAGTGCTGGGATTACAAGTGTGAGCCCCTGAGTCCAGCTGAGAAAGAATTTAAAGATTAAGAAAGGGGAAAGACTAAAGCAAATGCTGTAGTGTTGGATCAGAACCTGAAGCATCAGCATAAACTAATGGCTTTGTGTATATATAACGATAGGCACAGAACTATAGATTCTTCATATATGTAGGTTAAACTATACAAATATCTTTTCTAGCTCTATTTGCTAAAAGAGCTTAGAAGCAATGGCATCCTGTTAGTAATGCACATGTGGCACCCAGATTTTGGTTTCTAAACACTATTCCCTGATGAGAGGAACCAGAGCTCTTAGGAGAAGTGGTCCATCCCTGAACTGATGTAAGAAAAATATAAGAACTGATGTACCTAAGCATTTGTGGTACCAGGACACGCTCGTTACATGATGGGGGCCTACTGAAGGAACAAAAGGCACAAAAGAGCTAAAACTGGAACAATTTGAGCAATGAAATATATGACAGTATTGGAGTATAACCTATAGAATAACATAAACACCCAATGAATCTGCACTGACCTAAATGAATCTTTGGTTAAATACACCAGTGAAAGAGAAGGCAGAACTCTTCCTCACTACAGAAGCATAATTAATAAATGTACAAGAGAAAGTAAACAGAAAACCCTCATTAGGCAAAACCACAGTGAGAACTGTGTCTCACACGAACAAGAACCACTAAGGGATGTGGTAATTAGTGGGGAAAGTTTGAGGAGAAACGATGTTCATATCTTCCAAATGTGTCTCCTCAGATAGTTACTAACTGCAAAGAGAGATGGTAAGTTTACCATTGTGGTGAAAAGTAGCAGATGACAGCTTTAACCAACTGATCAAGGTCAACATCATTAGCAATACAGACACTATCAATATCATGAACCCCATGATAGAACACACTCAGAGGAACACAACAGCCTATCCATGGTATTCATTTTTTTAATGGTATACATGTACAGAGTGCAGCATGGTGTTTTGGTATACATATACCCAGTGAAATGATTTCTACCATCTAGCGAATTAACTTATGCATCACCTCACATAGTTACTTTTGTGTGTGCGGTAAGAGCACCTAAAAGCTACTCTTTTAACCTTTAGCAAACTTCCATTATATTCTACAATATTATTAGCTACAGTCATCATGCTGGACGTTACATCTGTAGACTTATTCATCCTGTATAACTATAATTGTCCCCCCTCTTTCTCCCCATTTTCCTCTCATGCTCCCCCCTTGGCAACCCTTGTTCTCTGTCCAACTTTTTCGGATTCCACATGTGAGTGAGGTCATGCATTGTTTTTCTGTCTGGCTACTTTCACTTAGCACAGTTTCCTACATTTTGTTGGATACAAAGGTTGAATGCAATGTCTTTGAATAGATGTACAGTATTTCCTTATCCATTCAAACATTGACAGACGCTTAGGTTGTGTCCATATTGTCCATTGTACGTATTGCTGCGATGACCATGAAAGCAGAGATGGCCATCTCTATGAGGTGCTGGTTTCTTGTTCCTGTCCTCTGGGTGTATACCCAGAAGATGGATCTCTTGGTCACATGGTAGTGCTATTTGTAATTTTTTGAGGAACCCCAATACTGTTTTCCCATAATGTCTGTGCCCATCTACATTTCCTATGTCTGTGATAATCTCATCCAGAGATGCATAACCTCACTCCAATCATGAGAAAATGTCACCGAAACCCAAGTTAAGAGACATCTGACAAGACATCTGATCAATATTCCTCAAAATGTCAAGGTCATGGAAGACATGAAAAGATTGAAAAACTGACCACTTGCAAGTGACTAAGGAGAAATAAGAACCAAATGCAGTATGTTCTCCTGAGTAATGTCCTGGACAAGATCCTGGCACTGAAAAACAACACGAGAGGAAAGTGCATGACACCGATAAGGTCTGTAGTTTCACTAATAGTGCGACAGTAGTGTGAATTTCCTGGGTCTGATCATTGTACTAAGGTTATACGAGATGTCATCAGAAGTTGAAAGAGGGCTATGTGGACATTCTTTCTGTGATTATTGCAACTTTTATGTAAGTCTGAAATGTGTTTAAAATAAAAAGTTCAAAAAATGAAATATTAGGTGATGTGTAAAAGTTGAATCTTATATAGTCTGGACTCTTTACCATGACCTGCAAAGATTTTTATCATCTGGTTCACTCTTACTTCCCCTATGTCATTGCCAAGCCTGTGACGCTCATGCTGGTTTCCTTTCTGTTCCTTGAGCATGCCAAATGAATTCGCAAACACACACACACACTATTCCCCAATCTCAAAATTGGTACCTTCTCATTGTTCTGCAGTAGATGCATACTCAGCCTTTACCAGGTGGTACTAGATCACACAAAACAAAGTGTTTTTATTTCAAAGTTTTTCTTATTTCTTGCTTCTACTGCATGGCCAATCCTTTAAGTATGAGTCAGTGGTGGGTCTGCCTCTCATGTCTTCTTCATTCCAGGATCCAGGGTCAAGGGGCAAACTCAATCTGGAATATGCCAAACTCATGGTAGAGGGAAGAGAACAAGGCAGCTGATGAAATCCAAGGTTGATTCTCAGAGCTTCTCCATGGAGCTGGTGCACCACTGCTTGTGCGCATGTTGAACTGGTCAAAGCATTTCCCACCGCCAAGTTTGATGCAACTGGTAGGGAAGGAAACTTCTCCTACAGAAGACACTCCAAGTCATGTGGTAGGATGTATAGTCTTTTTACAGGAAAGAGATAGAGAATTTGAGAATGATAAATAATCTGTCATAAGACTTGATGAAACTTTCTCAGAGAAACATTCTTATACCACCTGTACCTAAAGTCATACCTCTTCTTTATGTTATTTAATATTCTATTACTCTGTTTTATTTTCTTATCTCTTTCTGTGATCAGACTTTGTTAATGTTGCCTTTTATGATTGGTCTTTCCCACTAGAGTGTAAGTTCTATGACAGCTGAAAATGTATTGAGGCTTATCCTTGCCTATATTTAAGCGCTCAGTAAATATTTGGTAGATAAAAGAAAGGCACAGCCTGAAACTCCTTAATTTCCATATCTTTATATAGTATATCTTATACCATGTCTGATATCACTGACAGAAGTTTGTTAAATAAATAAATGAATGCATGCTTATGTTGAATAAAATTAAAGTCAAAAATAATACACACTTTGGGGTGGAGACTTTCCACAGAGGCTCCCATCCAGAAGGAGAGTTAAAGGACAGAAATTTAGCAAGTAACCTGGTGGATTAGAGCTGCACCAAGAGAGAAGGTAGAAGAACACACATCAACCCTGCTAAGGCAAGCTGAGACCACAAGGACACAAACAAAAGTTACAAAATCCATCACCAAGCAGACGGGAGTCCCCTCCCCCATGAGAATGGCTCGGAGTGCCCCACAAACAAACAAGCAGAGTTCAAAGGTCCTCCCACTACACTCCATGGGAGAGACCCTCTAAAAACTGGACCTACCTCCCCTACTAGGGTGCCATGGCATTCTCCTGCCAGGCATAAAACTGTATAAAACTGTATACATTCTCTACCTGCAACTCTAGGCTCCTAGCTCTCCCCTCCACTCTCACTCTGAGGTCTGAGGCCTGTCCCTCAAGGAGTCCAGATTCTTGGGTGATTTCTTGAGGAGTGTGGACAGGGCCTGAACTTCAGCTGGTCAGTGCTGGCTCTGGGGCATGGGAGTGAGGAGAGGATGTTCGGTTGAGAGGGGACCACACCACAGTGGCGGTGCCCTGAGGTGCAGAGCAGCAGCCATCTTTTGGCAACAATAGCGCTCACTCCAGGGTATTCCGAAGCCACACCCCCTGTCTCCCTGGGCAACCAGAGGAGGCAGGGCATCTTCTCAGGTGGCAACCACCACAGAACACATCTGGGATGGAAACGCAGTAAAGAGTTTGCCTGAGGCAGTACCGGCCTGGGTGGAGCGCGGGGACTAGAAATGCACGCTCAGAGCCAGGAAGTTCTCAGGGCGGGGCTGACCCAGAGGACTGCTTTACTGAGCCTAAGACACACCTGACCCTCAGGGGATTGTCAGTCTATAGACAAAGGAAGACAGGAGTCTAGAACTGACAGGTAACCGAATACAAACCTGCAGGAGCAAAGACAGGACCTGAGGCACAGGCTCTGGGAACTCAAAACAGCTTCTCTTCTGCAGAGGAATTTAGCAGGGACAGAAACAAATTCCCGTAAAGTTTCTGCTCTGTTCTGTCAGTAACAGCAATCAGGGGCGGGGCTGGAACTGAGTGAACACCCCCCAGCCTCAATCAAGCGCCCAAGGTTGTCAGGCCTCACCTCCCCCTGCTACAAAGAGGCAGAGCACACTGGCCTGGCTGAGCAGAAATAGATTTCCTTGTGATTCAGGCAGGTACAAAACCCTGGAGTATCTGTTCACTACAGGCAACTAAGTCACAGCCCTGCCGGACTATCAGTGAGTAGGTGTGACAGAGGGGAAGGAGGCATCAGACTGATCTATTTGCTGGGTGGGTCCGCCTGACTCCAGACTGATCCTCCTTCCAGACTGATCTATTTGCTGGGTGGGTCCTCCTGACTCCATGGAGCACCAGCGCAAGCTATATCTGAGTAGTCACCAGACCCCTGCGATCCAGTTGCCAGAGACCTTTCAAACTCTCCAACCTGAGACAGGTGCTGACTGAGACAATTGATTTGGACCTTCTGAACTGAGCCAATCGCCCGAGGACTATTCAGGTGGTGCCTTGGGTGTGTGGTTGTAGGAAGGTTTGATTTTCCTTTTCTAATTTTGCTTGTGGGGGGCGGGGTGACTTAATTGCTTGCGTTTCTCCACAGCTGAGACTTCAACCCAGAGTAACTGTTTCACTAGGGTCAAACAGAGACCAGCTGAAAACAAGACAGAACCACTTAGCCCCACCACACCAAACAGATCCCCAGTTTCTCAGGCCATAGCACTGTATGGGTCCTCGACAAAGCTCCAGGGGAAAAAGCAAATGGTGTAAAACAATCATGGGGCAGAATTAGCAGAAAAACTCTGATAACATGAATAACCAGAATATATCAACGCCCCCAAGGAAAGATATGGCAGATGTAACTGAAGATCGCATTCATAAATGGCTGGCTGAGATGTCAGAAATCGAATTCAGAATTTGGATTGCAAACAAGCTTAACAGAATAGAGAAAAATTAGGAATTAGAAATTTGAGGAGCAATTCAAAAGTAGGAATTAGAAATTGAAGGAGAAATTCAAAAGTTGTCTCAAGAATTTAATGAATTTAAAGATAAAACCACCAAAGATTTTGATGCACTGAAGCAAGAATTTGCAGCCCTCAAAGATCTGAAAAATACAGTAGAATCCCTCAGTAACAGAGTGGAGCAAGCAAAAGAAAGGATTTCTGACATTGAAGACAAAGCCTTTGAATGCTCCCAAACTCTCAAAGAGGAAG
>CAUYPK010133369.1:0-37669 GCA_963574355.1 Loris lydekkerianus
TCCTTTCCTGGGTTAGTGGGCATTTAGGTGTTTCCACATTTTTGGCAGTCATAAATTGAGCTGCTATAAACAATCTAATGCAAATGTCCTTACGATAAAATGATTTTTTTCTTTTGGATAGATGCCTAGTAGTGAAATTGAATTTTTTATGGAATTTCAAAATAATAATAACAAAATAGAGGATATGCTGCGTGATTCCATTCTTATGAAATTATAGAATTATATGCTATAATTCTATAATTTATAATTCTATAATTATATGCTATAATATAGAAATTATATGCTATCTAATCAATAGTAACAAAGAACATATCCCTAGTTCCTAGGTGCAAATGTAAGAGGGAAAAAATTATAAAGTGGCATGTAGGGGTGATAAAATCTTAATTATCTTGATTATGGCAATGGTTTTATAGTTCATATGTGTCAACACTTATCCAATAATTTATATTAAATATATATGTTAAGAAAATAAATAAGTAAATAAAAATAATAAAAAATGTATGTTGCACTATATAAAAATTTGATATAAAGTAATACATATATGTATACATATTTGATTCTTAAGGTAAAAACGATATCCTGATTATATAATTAAAAGTTATGTGACCAAATAGTGATAAATATGTAAGTTAATTGACAAAATCTGAAAGCCATTTCTGATTTTTAAAAATAGGAATAGGTGGAGAATTATCCCATTACAATCACTATTGCAGCAGAGACAATCTTTGTTTATCAGACTGTTTTCTTCTTCTTGGGCCTAAAGAAAGGTTACATTTTCTAGCTTTTTGGGGTGAAAGACATGCAAATCTGTACAATGCAATATGCACAGAGTGATATGTGCTTTTTTAGACCTAAAACCAAATGTTTCCCCATGACTACTTCCCTCAACTCTGGAACAAAGCTGAGGATTTAGTAGATGGTTCCAAGGCAGACCTACATGATGGATATAGCCTGAATCTCTGCATCCCTCTGTGAAAATCTTCTTGCAATTCTAGAATAGACTCTGATGTGAGCAAAAACCAAATTTTGATTCTGTTAACTCACTGGGAATTACAGAAGTTAGCCTTCCCTAATTGATGCAGTGATGGAAAAGTCAAAATACATAATAATAATTTAGCAGGTAACATACAGTGCTAGAAGTACAATAATTTACAATGTTATAGGAATATAAAGGAAGGTGAAGGCAAGGGTAAACATGTACTATGTTCTTTCATAAGACAATTCACATTGCAAAGATACAAATTGTACATAAATCAATTATACATAATTGTACATAAATTAATTACTAATTCATCTAATTTTCTAATTTGATTATTCATCTAATTTTTTAGATGAATCTTAAAAGTAAAATTCATTTAGAAAAGAATTTTCTCAAAAGTAAGATTCATCTAGAAAAAGAAGTAATGCCAATGTCTAGGGATTTTATAAAAATTTTATTTATTTATTTATTTATTTATTTATTTATTTATTTAGAAGGAGAATTTGCCAGAAAAGGAGAATAGCAGATATTTCCTCTGTTCCTAAACAATTAGAAAATTAGACAAATTATATAAAACAATGGTTTTCAGACATTGAACCACAGCCTACACAAGATTTTGATCTCTAAAAGAAGAGAAATAAATGAGGTAGGTGAACTCTATGAGTTCCTGTTTTCTGTCTATAGGTAATTCTTACCCTTTAATGCAAGGAGAGGAAGCCTAGACAGACCCTAGAGATTTCATTGAGTTCAGGAGACAGAGATCATAGTTTGAGAAGATCAAAGTGGTTAGATTTTACTGTCGGTATACTAGAAAGAAGGAAGCTATACAAAGAAAGAGGTTTAGATATCAGAAGTCCTTTTAAGTGTTTGGTTCAATACTAATCTGTACATGTAAAAGAACTATCCACAGCTGGACACAGAGCACCCAGAAAGCAGAAGGCTTCACAAGTCTTGGAGCTCACATGGGGCTGAGTAGAGTTTATGATTCCACTAGCAAAGTGAAAAGACCCCCTAACAGGCAAGGTGTTTGGAAGATCCTGTGTAGGCATTGTCTTATTACTTGCACTAAAATATTCTAGACTAAAAGACGCACTGGGCCTAAACCGAAAAACCTTTTAAGCCTTAAGGAAGGCTTAAAATGTTCCAATTGACTCAAATTTAACAGCATGTACCAGTAAAGTCAAACATTTGTAGAAATATACCAAAATCCAGGGCCCAAAATACAATATTCAAAATGTGTGTTATCCAATAAGAAATTATCAGGCATGCAAAGAAGCAGGAAAATATGACCTACAATAAAAAACATCAATCAATAGAAACAGATCCAGAAATGGCACAGATGAAAAAATTAGCAGATATTAAAACACATTCCATATGTTCAAGAACTTAAAGAAAGTGGTACACGATGAGAAGTGGGAAATAATAAAAGGGACCCCAGTGGAACTTCTATAGATTAATATAGATTAATATATATATATATATATTTATTTGAAGTGAAAAATGGGGCAGATGGTATATTAATTTGGTAGGGGTGTTATAAAATGATACTGCAGGCTGGGTGGCTTAAACAACAGAAATTTATTTTCTTATCATCCTTGAGGCTAGGAGTTCAAGGTGTCCGCAATATTGATTTCATTCTGGGACCTCTCTCTCCATGGTTTGTACTTGGCTATCTTCTTGGAGTGTCATCACGTGGTTTTTCCTGTGTCTTAATCTCCTTTTCTTAAAAGGATGCCTGTCATATTGGATTAGGGCCAATGATATAATTTATCCTTAATTTCCTCTTTAGAGATCTCATCTCCAAATACAGTTACATTCTGAGGTACTGGAGGTTAGAACTTCAACATCTAAATTTTGGGATGATATAATTTAGCCCACAACAGATGGAATTAATAAGAGATAAGACACTACACATGAAAGGATCAGTGAATTTAAAGAGTTAGAAAAATAAACGAGCCAAAAAAAAAAAAAAAAAAAGGCACATAGAAAGGAATATTGACTGAAAAAAATAAACAAAGCATTCAGTAAGCAGTAGAATAAAATTAAGCAGCTTAATTTATATAATTTAGTGGGGACATAGAAAAAATAATAGTTATTCAAAATTTAGTGAAAACTATAAGGTTTTAACATTTTTTTTCAGGTTAAAAAAGCTCAATGAACTTGAGCAGAAGAACTAACCCAAACATTGTAAGTAAATTAGTGAAAAGAAATAAAGAAAAAAAAAAAATTCTGAAAGAAGCCAGAGAAAAATGATTCAATACATACAGATGAATAAACTACAAGTGAATTCTAGTCAGAAATTTTACAGATTAGAAGATAAATAACACTGTTAAAATCCTAAAAGAAAAAAAAATTGTGTCAACATAGAATTCTGTATCCAGCAAAAAATATCTTTCAAAAATGAAGACAATGACTTTTTTTAGACTAACGCTGAGAGAATTAATTACACCAGACCTGTACCATTATTAGCTTCATATTAAAAATAAATTATATCATATAACTGTATATTAGAGCTGCTGCTTCTAGTCTCCTGAATATCATCTATATTTATATTGATTGAATAAATTGAGTAAAACCCTGTGATGTACCCATCTATGTTGCCTCCAGGTACACAGTATTTTATAAACCATCTCCAAATCTCTCTGTGGGTCAGGCCTTACTGGCTGCTAATTTAACCTTGTAGCTCATTAGGATAATTACTTGCACTTTGCTTCTAATTTTTAATTGCCATTGCCTGGCCTATAATAGTTCAAGATTTTATCACCCTCAATGCTACCGGTGATCTTAGTTCTGTACTATTTTCTACCGTCAGCCCTGACCTTTCAATCAGATGTCACCTGAGCATCAAATTCAGCCTGCTGCCTGTTTTGCAAATAAAGTTTTATTGGAACACATACAGAGAAAAATAGATGATAACAGATGAAAATTTGGTTTGCTACCAGTGAATGAAGAACACTGAAAATTTTAAGTATGTAGGTATATATAAAAGGCATTTTCCACATTTTAAATTTATTTAATGGGTAATTGGTTATTTAAAATAAAAATAATACAACTCTATAACATTAAATAGGAGGAACATATAAAAAGAACAAAAAATGATGAAGTAAATATACACAATGTGGTCTAATAAATTATTTGACATAGGTTATGGTGCCTGAAAGCCTATGTAATGAATTCTAGAGCAGCCATTGGTAAGCTCTCAGGCACAATATAAGGATACATGGCACACCTCCTGGGTGAAAGGCTCAACTACAACTTGGATTTTACCTAATGAATGCAAACGATGTAACCTAATTGTTTGTACCCTTGTATTAATCTGAAATTTAAAAAAGACATAAGATAAAGAGATATACTAATAAGCCAACAGTAAAATTTTAAAAAGGGCAACAGATTGTATGTTTCTTTTGAAAAAATATTTTTTTTTAATTTCAAAAACTATTAACTATTATTATATGTAGGCTAATAAACTCAGTGAAAAGAGAAGTAGTTTTATATCTCATTATATACTTTTTGTACTCTTAGAATAGCACTTTCATATGAATGTATTAGTTTTAAATGTATTTATTAATTAATTTTCAAAATGACAATCATTAGCTGAACTTATGGCTCATTTTTATCTCTTTTACTTTTCTAAATTAACAGTTAAAAATTGTCATTATTAAAAATACACATTAGAATAATTATTCACACCTTACATTTTGACAATTAGTGTATAACAAAGAAATAATTCTAATTCTACTCTGAATGTTAAAATTGTATGCCATTTATGAATAAATTTACTTAAATAAATTTTTACTCTATATTATTATTATTGATCATCTACTTATTGCCTTTTTTTTTTTTTTACTAAATGTCTAAAAGGAAAAGAATGCAAAAGATCACATACGTAATGTAACTGGATTGCAAAATATTATTTTTTGATAAAACACAATAAAACTAAATTTGATTTAAATAAAATCCACTGAATTACATATGAAATGTCCATATTTCATTTTGAAGCACAAAGTCCAGCACAAAGCCTTCCAAGGAATGCGTAATAATAGACAATGGCCTCTTCCATTTCCGGATCTATTATGCAAGGCAAGAGCCGTGATGGAGACTCTAGGATCTAAATATCACTTTAATGGAATGAATATTATTTTGGCCTCGTTTCCTGCCTTGATATCATATTCAATTTTGATTAATTCTTCTGTTTTATCTCCACAGCTACAATGAACTATAAAATAGTCATATAAAGAGATGGCATTTTATTTGTTATAATACATTATAATAACCAAATTTTTAGGATGCTCTCCTTAGATAATGTGGTTGCAAATGGAAATAAGCAGGTGAAGTGCTATTTTAATAGACCAAGGTGTAAATGCTATGTCAGTAAATAAGTAGACTTATAAACCCCATAGCGGCCTCTTTGTGCAGAACGTTGAGACAGCTTTTTGTCCCTCTTTAGTTTACCTCCTCTTCACCAAAGCCCTTAGAGAGATAGGAATGTGGACAGTGAACAGTAGTTTAGGAACTGTTTTTGAAACTCTTTCCCTAGTCAAATTCTGAGGGGAGAAAGTTAAAAAGAATAAAGACGGTCTTGTGGTAGAAATTTCACATTGTGGTTTCACCTCCTTCCTCCAGAAACATAAGAGAAGCTTGTAAGTTGAGGGGTTGAGGGTAATGTGGGTGGTAAATAATTTATTTATGCTGCATCTTCTGCAAACATACTTTCCAGGTATACGCTCCTTTGCACACTCATTTATTAAATTATGAAATACTTACAAAATATCTAATATTCATGCACCACATAAGGAAGCTTGAACTTCATTTTATATGCAAGAAGTATCTACCAACATGTTTAAAGTCAAGGTGGGAAGAAATGAATTTGAGAAATACTTAAGAAGTTAAAGCAACAGGGAACTGGAAGAGTAGGTGGAGTTGGGAGGGTACCTGTGAAATAGGGAGGACCAAAAATCAATTCTGGATTTGAAGAATGGATGAGCCTTTCACTTGGATAGCAAAAATGAAGAGAAGAAAATGCTTAGCAGAAAAAATATTTAATTTTATATAGTACATATTTATTTTAAAAACCTACGGGTTATTTATTTGGAGAAATCCAATAGGCAGTTATTATTCATGATCATCTATTTTAAGTAAGTTCAATTTTCCCTCATTTTAAAAGTAATATTTGTTCTGTAGATAGTTTGGGGGAAAAGTAAAAAAAAAAAAAAAAAAATGGAGAAAATACAAAGTAACCTATAAATTCTCCATCTGATATGATAGCTCCTGGGGCTAAAGTTTTGGAATTTTTTTCCACTTTTTTTCTATTGACATTTTTCTTCACAGAATTGGGAAATAATTTTGAGTCTTGATTTTTTTTTTTAATGAAAATTTCCCATATGATTAAACATCCTCCAAACATACTTTTAAAAAGGTTTATTATTTAAAAATGACATATACGAATGACGTATACAATACATATACATTGTATAACCAGCTAATTAGTATTTTCTTAACAGGGTCTGTGAGCTTTGGCCAAGTTTCACAATTACCAACATAATCAAGACACAGAGCGGTTCCCTCACCACCACCCTCAAATTCCTTTAGATTTTGCCTTTGTTGTTAATTTCTTCACCAGCTCCCCAAACTGGCAACCACTAATTTATCACTCGTCAGTCATCACCACTGTATTTTTCGTTTTCCATAATATCGTATGATGAAATCATTTGAGATTCACTCACATTGTTGCCTTTTATTGCCAAGCTTCTTTTCCTTGCTGATTAGCATTTTACTGTGTGAATGTGCCAGAGTTTCATGCATTTGACAACTGAAGGACATTAGAGTTGCTTCCAGTTTTTGACAATCACAAATAAAGCCGTTAAAGCATTCGCGCAGGTTTTTTGTGTGAACATAAGTTTTAATTTCTCTTGGGTGGATATGTAGGAGTGAGATTGCTGGATCACGAATGTAAGTCTAATTTAAATTCAAAACAAACTGACACTCTGTATTCTGAAGTGTGGTGCCAGTTGATATCCTCACAAGCAAGTTCTGGTTGTCCTTCTTTCTCATCAGTACATAAAACTGTCAGGATTTTTAAACCATTTCAATAGGTGTGTAATGGTGTCTCATGTGGTTTTAACATGTTTTTCTTTGATGAATAATGATGTGGAGCATTTTTTCACTTTGGATCCATCACTCTTCCTTACTGAAGTTTCTGTTCAGTCACTTATCCCATTGTTAAACTAGGGTTGTTTATTTTCCTATTATCAAGTTTTCACAATGCTTTATATGTAACCTGGGTCAAGTCCTTTGACACATATGTGATTGGTGAATATTTTCTCCTAGTGTGTGGTTTTCTTTTTCATTTTCTTAACAGGGCAAAGTTTATATTTTTGATGAAGTTGTTACATACATATTTTTCTTTTATGGTTTTCTGATGTGTTTAAAATGTCTTTGTCTAATTACAGTTATAAAGCTTTTCTCTTGTACTTTTTTCTATGAGTTTTATAGTTTTATAGTTTTATTTTTTAGGACTATGTACTGCTTGTAGTTAAATTTTGTATAAACTGTGAGGTATGTGTTAAGGTCCATTTTTTGTTTGTTTTTTGCATGTGTTTTATTATTTCAGTGTCACTTGTATAATAGACTATGTATAATAGACAATGATTTCAGCATCACTTGTATAACAGACTATCATTTCTCCATCAAATTGGTTTTTGTACAGTTTTGTCAAAATTCCCTATGTGTATTTTCTATTTCTGGACTCGATTCCGTTCTGTTGATCTTGGTGTCTATCCTTTCACCAGTACTACACTCTATTTATTACTGTGGCTTTTATAGTAGGTCTTGTAATCAAATCAAGACTGTTCTTTTCATTTTCAAAAATATTTTGGCTTTTCAAATTCCTTTGCCTTTTTTTTTTTTTTTTTTGGACAACAACATAAAGATATATTTAGTAAATAAAAATTATGATTACAGTGTAAAACGTGCATCACTTGCTTGAATGCCAAAGGGCTAATAGCTGATGTTCATGTCATTTTTGTTTTCATTCATTTTTTTTTAAAAATGTCAGATTAATATGGGAGTACAGGTGATTAGGTTATGTTGAGTTTCTAAGGTAAAGTTCAAGTTGTAGTTGAGCCCTTCACCCAGGTGGTGTGCTGTATATTCTTACATTGTGCACATTAAGTGACTTTAACCAATCCCCAACCCTCCCTTTCTCTCTTCTTCCTTCCTCCCACTTGAATATAATTGTGTTTTTCTCTCATGTGGGGATGTAGTTGTTTATCTATTGGTTTCATATAAGTATTTAGTACATTGGGTACTTGCCTTTTCATTCTTATGATACTTTACTAAGAAGAATGTGCTTCAGTCCAATATATGTAAATAAAAAAGATGTAAAGTTCCAATCTTTTTTTTTTTTTTTTTTTTTTTTTTTTTTTTAGAGACAGAGTCTTATTCTATCACTCTCGGTAGAGTGCTGTGAAATCACAGCTCACAGCAACCTCCAGCTCCTGGGCTTAGGCAATTCTCTTGCTCAGCCTCCCAAGTAGCTGGAACTACAGGCATCTGCAACAATGTCTGGCTATTTTTTTGTTGCAGTTTGGCCGGGGCTGGGTTCGAAAGCACCACTCTACTCACTGAGCCACAGGCACCGCCCTCCCATCTTTTTTCTTTATGACTACCCTTCTATATACATTGTATAACCAGCTAATTAGTATTTACAAAATAATCTTGCTGATAATTTGACTGTAATGAATGTATGTATTGATTGATCTAAGAGGAATTGACATCCTAATGCTATTCATGAACATGATTTATCTTTTAATAATTTCAATTTTTAATTTTTTTCAGTGTTTTGTAGCTTCCAGATATTCATTCTAGATATATATGACCTTGTGTTTTGTGACTTTGCTAAACACATTTATTAATGTTTGTAGATTTCTTGATATTATTTTATGTACATAGATAATCATGTTTGAAAAAAGAGTTTTATTTCCTCTTTTCCAATTTTTATACCTTTTATTTCTTTTTGTTAGTTTGTTTACTACATAATACTTCCAGTGTGATGCTGAGCAAGGGAAATGAGAGTGAATATCTTTGCCTTATTCCTAGTATTACTAGGAAGACTCTCAGACTTTCCCTGGTGAGTGTCATGTTAGCTATAGTTCTTATGAATATATGTGTGTATCTATTTTGGTAGAGGAACTTCATCAAATTCAGGAATTTATCTTGTACTCCTCATTTGTGGAGATTATTGAATTTGTAAAAGCCTTTTTCTGTATCTATTGAGATGTTCATATATATTATTTAGAATGTTGGTATGGTGAATTACATTGATTAATTTTCAAATGTTGGACCAGGCTTGCATTTCCAGGACAAACATTATTTGGTTGTGATGTGTTATCTTTTTCATATCTTGCTGGACTCATTTTGATATTATTTTGTTTAAAATTTTTGTGTCTATGCTTGTGAAGGATATTGGTCTATAGTTTTCTTTCAATATTATTTTCTGGTTTTGGAATCAAGTTAATGCTGGCTTTACAAAAGAATTTAGAAAGAGTTTCCTCCTTTTATATGTTCTGGAAGGTACTGTGTAGGATTGGTTTTATTTCTCCTGAAATATTTGCTGAAATTCATCAGTGAAAACATCTTGGCTAGAGTTTTTTATTTTTGGAAAATGTTTATAAATTCAGTATGTTTAATATTATAGAGGTATGCAGCTTTTCTATTCTATCTTAAGTATGTTTTGATAGTTTTCATCTTCCAAAAAATTGTTCTGCTTTACCATATTGTCATTTTATGTATGTAAGTTGTTTATGATATTCTCTTATTATCTTTTGAATCCGTAGTATGTTCCCTATTTCAGTTCTGATACTGATAATTTGTAACTTCTCTCTTCTTAATCATTCTTGCTAGATATTTATGATTTTTGTATATCTTTTCAAGTAACCAGCTTTCAAGATTATTGATTTTTGTTTTTATCTTTATTAGTTTCTTCTTTCTGCTTACTTTGAGTTTTGTTTGCTTTTTATTGTGTGTTTAATTATAGAAGTTTAGATTATGACAATATTTCTTCTAAAGTCTATTTTTTCTGATATTAATATAAACACTCTTTTGTTTTTGAACAGTGTTTTCAGAGTACATCTTTTTTTGAATTTCAGGTTAAGGTAAGGGTACAAACAACCAAGTCACAATATTTGAATTTGTAGATAGAGTCCCTCTTGTAGTTATGTCCTACAATCATATCTTCATTTACTTATATTTTATTTTATATTAAAAATGGATTCCTTATAGACAGCATGTAGTTGTCTTCTTTTATTGAAAAAAATCATTCTGAAAACCTGTCTCTCAATTGGTATGTTTAGATCATTTACATTTAATGTAATAATTGGTATAGTTGGATTCAGATTGATTATTATTTTATTATTTTCTTGTCTCCTTCATTTCTCGTTTACTGTTCCCCCCCCCCTTTTTTTTTGCTGTAAATTTATTCTGTATAGTTCAACATTTGGATTGCTATGTATTTAACATCTGTCAATTTTCATCATATTTTCTTGGATTTATGAAGTTTTGCATATTGAGTATTTTGGGATTGTATATTACACATATTGACATTATGTTGTAATAGTCTGAGTTCTATTAAAATCTTATTGACAATGTTATTAATTTTGTTGTTGTTTTAGCAGGCATTTGACCAAGGGCCTTGTCACAATTTTATTTCACGTTTTATTGGTAGTAGTCTTTATGAGTTTAATTTCCAAACCTTTGCTACATTGCTTTGGGACTAATCTGGAACTGGAGGTTGATGGTTTGTATTGCAGCTCAATTCTTCTAGCATTCTCTTTACTGCTTTGGGTCTTTTCCATCTAGCTATAGCTGAGAGATGAGGTCAGGACTTTTGCTGACTCACACATAGAGTTAGGAAATTGCCTTCTTCACTTCTCTCTTCTACTGAAACCCCTTACATTTTCTGTCTTGCAGGGGACTTTTAGTGTGATCCTCTGGCCAAAAAAAAAATATTTTTTAGGTTTTTCTTGTTTTTTTTCTTCCATAATGGGAGTTCAGTTCCCATAATGAGAACTGTGTACATTTCCATAATGGGAGTTCAGTGTCAGGTCTATTTCATGAGAGAAAAGAAATAAAAATCCCAAGAAAATCACACTCACGTGAGTTCATTCCTCCAGTTTTGACTTTCCTTCTCCAATCTGCTTGGTAAGCTCTTCGGATAAATATTTACTATATTTTTTCTGGAGATGTTAGGTATAATCAGTTAGGGAATTTGCCTATAGCTGTCCATTTTGGTTGGCAATTTATCTTTTTATAAACATAGTTTTTTACAGTTACATTATAATATACTTTATAGATATTCTAAAATTTAAAATTGTTTTTCTGGTTAAGAGCATTCTTTCTTTTTTTCTTTTTGTTGTTTTTGGTTTTTCTAAAGAACATTTCAAAGAAAATGTTATTTAGAGAAATGTTATTTCTCTAAAATGTTATTTCTCTAAATCTCTGAATATTTTTTTAAGAATAAGTCCATCCAAATTAATTCACTAGGTCAAATAATTTTTATTGCTAAGACATTTGTCTTGGTCTGGGAAGTGACAGGACACATGTGCTGTAGTGACATTGTCAGCCTTGTGGTTTAGACAAAACATTCTGGTGGCCATGTGGAGAATGAGCCAAAAGGGAAGGAGTGGAGGTAGAGGGATCATTCAAGAATCAATTACAATATTTTGAGTTAGAAGCTCAAGGTGTGTGAACTAAGGCAGTGGTAATGAATGTGAAGAGAAGGACATGCTATCTTTTTTTGAAACAGAATGTTGGTGATAGAAACGATAGGAGTCTGGAAGTCAAGAGTGACGTGGGTTTTGGATGATTCAGTCAGCAGGGGAATAGAAGGAAGGAAGGAGAATAAAAATGGGCTTAATTGTACATTTGTGAGGGAAGTGGTTCTGCCACAGGAAACCCAGGTTTCTGTAGGAGTACAGAGATAAATAGAATCTTACAAGAAAAGTTAAGAAAATAAGGACATTTCTTTGGAATATCATTGGGTATGGTGGCAAAACACATGATAAAAATCATGAAGGTAAGAACAAAAATGAAAGGAGAGGTCAAAACTGAATAGAAATGAAGGTGTGGGAGAAGATAAATTTGCAAATTGATAGGAAAAAAAAAAAGAATAAAATTAAGACTGAAAAATCTCCAGCACCCAGTGGGTCTGTGGTCAGAGGCATTTCCTTGTGAATGCCACTTTGTTCCTCAGATGACTGAGAAAGCCTTAATACCTCAGCAGGAAGTCCGCCTCTGCTTTGTGGCAAGGTCATTCACAGTTTACTTTGCCTCTTTTTGAAAAAAGTCTATCTTTGCTTAACCAGCCAGTAACTAATTCTGGTTTCCAAATTCATCCTCCCTCACACACACATCCCAAATGGGGTAACCTCCATCCCCATATACGGGCTGAATACTCACAAACTCTGGTAGCATTCAAAAATTGGTGAACACAGCACCTTTGCAAGTTGTATGACCTTCAGGAATTTGTTCAACCTTTGCTGAATAAAGTTTCCTCATCTGTAAAATGAAGAGATCGGATTAGATGATCTCAGAGTTACTTTGTGGCTCCTTATAGATTATGTCCTCAAGGTAATCCTTTTTATAAATCTGTTTTATATGCATTTGGAGAGTATAAATAAAACAGGCTGTTTGGGGAATGACTCATTCAGTCTTTGATAATAAAACCATTCCTTATGTATTATTCCTAGACTAAGCAACAGTTTGCACAATGAACTATGGACACTAGACAGATATTGCTAATTGGCAGTTTGTGAGTTAGGAGTTGCCAATGGGAAAGTGAAAGCTGTACCTTTCTGATCTACATTATAGACACCAAACTGATGATTTTGGCATTGGCATCTAATAGTATCTGTTTCTCAAATGACAAGTAAAACCATGCAGTAGAGGCAGGATGAATGAAACTCTGAATTCTTATTGCCTATTATAGGGGCAAATAAAACACAAACAGCATCTAGGGAAGGAGTGTGTAATGAGTGAGTAGGAAAATAAAAATTAGCATATTATTCCAGAAACAACAAAGATACCCTGGAGGGCCTTATGAAGTATCTTTTATATCTACCAGAACTGATATTTAGGTGTGGCCATGTTGGGATTAGAATATTAAGTTGCTTTGAGGCCTCCTGAGTGTCTTTCTAATGTTCTGGCTGCCCAAACTTTTTACTTGGGTCTTTCTGAACCTTCCCTGTGACACAGAAACTGAAGGTAAAGGTGTAATGCCTAGATTATTCTGCTTTTATGCAAATGGATGTTATTGGTATCCACGTGGCTGCTCTACACAGATGATTACATACTTTGATTTTAACTTCTGCCCATGCTCAGAACTATTTTGTTTAACTAAACTTTTAATACATATCCAACATTAAAACATCAGGATATTTCAAATAAAATAAGCATTTTCTATTTTTCTTGACAAATCAGAAGATCTGATAAGACTAGTACTATATTCCTACATACTAATAATTGTCTACAGTTGCATAATCCCTGCTATCTCCAAATCAATAAAACTTCTCACTTGTCCTTGCTAAAAAAAATAGATGTGCTTTGTGCTTTATTTATTTATGTTATCTGCCTCACTCCTAAGGGAGGGTGACCACACTTCCTAGTTTGCCTGAAAGAGTCTCACTTTACCCTGTTGACCTACAATTTGTTCATATTATTCCAGTTGCTGTCAAAAATGGCCTGGTGTGGATGAATAATTGTTTAAACATAATATCCAGAGGGATTTGAATCTGTGCTCTGATAGAAGGAAAGGATCCAATTAACAACCAAAAATTGTTTATTCAACTATGCTCAAAAAATACTACTTTTTATTTTGGATATAGTTATTTGTATACAAATGTTATTAAGCATTTACTACTTGCAAAGAACTGTGTTAAAAGCTGGGGATAGAGCAAGATCAAGAAGAGATTTAATTTCTTTTCTTAAAAATTATGAATTCTACTGAAAAAGATAGACAAGTATATAAGAATTAAAATCTGATGAGTAATAACTTGGAAGAAATACATAGAGAAAACCTAAACTTTTCTAGAGGAAAACTAGAGGAGGCCTCCAGAAAGAAGCTGAGACCTAAGGGATATTCTTGGGTTGGAGGGAAATAGAAGAGAGAAAGGGTGTTCCAGCAAGTGGCAATTACATGCTTGAAGGTCTGAACACAAGAGCAAGACAGGGTCAAAGAATGACCCTCAGTGTCACAATACACATAGAATAAGTTGGTTTTGGAGAGATAAATGATGCAGAAGGAGAATTATAAGCTGTGTTAAAGAATTCATCATTTATGAAGGGCAATGGATAAATATTTTGGCGGAGACCGTGGAAGATCATTGTAGATCAAGTGTGTAGAATAGATAAGAGAATTGAGAGGCTGTTCCAGTAATTAAGGGAGATGTTGATGGTGTGGCTTAGAATATGGTGAGGTGGAGGGAAATGGGTAGATCCAAGAGACTTATTTAGGATCTAGGAGATAATGTAATGTGCTGTGGTGAAGTAAATATTAGAAGTGAAGAGCAGGGAGGAATAAAAAATAACTGTTAAATATCTGGTTAGAAAATGAAGCAGATGAAACTTCTTTTCACTGAGCTAGGGAAGACAAATTTATTTAGAGTGGGAAGCAAGCTGAATGTGGAGTGCTGGTGAATATCTGGGTGGAGCAGTTCAATAAATACTTGGCATATGTGAGACTGGTTTGCAAAACCAGACCATGACCTGCAAATATAGATGTAGGAGTCCTTAAAACATTCTTGATGCACATAAACAAAAACAATCATGATGCAAGTAGTAAGGCTCAAAACAAAAGAATAACATCACATACTAGTAGAACATTATTTGATTGGATAAATACATTTTGAGTAGTTACTGTGCATGAAACACAAATATAATTCCTAGAAAAATTGGCTATGAATATTGGACAATCACTGTAGAAATTTGTGGGGTTGAGAGGATTTTGTTTGTTTTAGAAAAATGACACATCGTATTTAAATGTTCACGGAAAAAAAATGAGTAGAGAGTCTGATGACTGTGGTGAGAAAGCACAAAATTATAAGATCAGGAGAGGCTGAGGGGAATTGAGAAAAAGAAAACGAGCAATTCCGGATATTGAGTTATAATTGTTGATACAGAGAAAGAATCCTCTATTAATTAAGAACTATATAATTTGCTTTTCAAGTAATGTGATACCCGATACAAATCAAGATGCATTTTAAACTAAACTAACCATTCCCTTGTCAGTGAGACATTCCTTCATGCTTGTCTTTCAGGTCACCAAATTGGTGACATCTTCACCATACTTAAGAGGTTAAGTATGTTCATTTGGAATATTGTTGAGCCCATTAATTGCTACCTTTGTCCCCTCCTCATTTCTTCTTTTCTTCCCAGAATTTTGAAAGATATCTCTTAAAATTTGTCAGGACACTGTTGGTGACACTCACATCCTCTGCTCTTACTAGCAACTTCTAAAATCTTATTAAGCAAATCTAACATCACGGTGTAGGACCACTCAGCACACACTAAAGTTATGGAAATCAGAGCATAACGGAACAATTACTCTTCCTGAGAGCTTCTATTCTTATTTAGCCACAGAAAGGTAGCTTCTTATTTCTAGTGACTAACAGAGTCAACAAGCCACAAACATTCAGTCAACTTAGGAACAAAAGAGAATAACAGGACTTTTATATTTAGCTCCTTCTTTCAGAAAACTCAAAAGATATCACAGGCAGGAATTCATTAATATGATTTTTCTCATACTGTGGAAAGAGTTTTATAGTTACAGCAAGGAGCTATTTAAATAGTCTTTGGAAAGCTTATCAGTAGAAGCCCAAATGAAAACAAGACTTTCTAACTCCTCCAGTGTTCCAACAATGAGAAAATTCCTGTGTTAGAACATAAAGATCATTGCAAAAAAAAAAAAAAAAAAAAAAAAGGAATTATTTGGTTTTGAAGAAAACATCATTGAGTCATTAAAACATAATCATTGTTTTGTACTGTAGTTTGTTTAGCCTCTCCTGATGCCAACTTACAAATAGCTCCTGTTTTTGAGAATAAGCTTTCCTTCTCTATCCTCTGTTTTCTATCCAGAAGGGAAAGGAGACAGGCTCTGGAATTGTACAAATGTAGATTTCTTTCTTACCTTTGCCTCTGTAGGGATCTTGGATAATTTATTTAAGCCCAATGCTTTCATCTATAAAATAGAGAAAAATACTCTCTCATACATAAACATTAAAAAATATTATATGGTCTGACTCATGATGGAAACTCAATAATGATGTGTTTTCCTTCCTATTTTCAAATGTAAATTAAACTTCCAGGCTAACATACAATCTGTCTTTCCTCCATCATTCTTTCCCCATTGTTCTCCAGATAATCACTTCTTTTACACATTCCCAAATCCACATTCCCTACTCCATTTGTGATTCTTTCATCTTTCAGCTATTGTATGTTACTGTATAATATGGAAATATTACTTTTAGGAAATGAGAATGCAATGTATAGAAACCAATCACTTTAATTTTTCTATAAGCATTTTCAACAGCAGGATCTCAAATCTTTCATAAAAGACTGCATCAATAAGCCAAATAGAAAATTTTGGTTTGAAATTTTAAATCTTTAACAAAGTTATGCAGGTTGTATTTCTGTTGATTTGGCACTGATTTTAAAATCTGGCAATTAACATACACATTCAATAACTAAGAGATGTATTTATAAGTTGTCTATACTTTCTTTAGCTTCTTTTCCTATTACATGATGGAACAGCAATAATGAAAAATCACAGTTTTATCAAATTATTTGAAATGGGCAAAAGATCTGACATTTCTGAAAAAAGACATACAAATGGCCAACAGGTATATAAAAAAATTGCTCATCATGATTAATCATCAAAGAAATGCAAATTACACAATAATGCTATATCATCTTATCTCAGTTAAAATGGCTTCTGTCCAAAGACAGATAGTAATGAACGTTGGGGAGAATATGGAGGAAGGGGCCACTTATACACTGTTGATGGGAATGCAAATTTGCACATATGCTATGTAGACGATATGAAGGTTCCTCAAAAAGTGAAAATAGTGCTATTATATGATTCAGAAATCTCCCTGATGGGTATGTATCCAAAAGAAAGGAAGGCATAATATTGACAAGACATCTGTGTTTCCAGGTTTATTGCAGCACTATTCACAATAGCCAACATATGGAGTTAACATAGGTGTTCATTAATGGATGATGGGTTAAAAAAAAAAAAACAACGTCTTACACACACTATAATATTATTCATCCATAAAAAAGAATGGAATCCTGTCATTTACAATAACATAGCTGGAACTGGAGGACATTATGTTAAGTGAATAAGTCAGACACATAAAAGAAAATATCACATGCTTTCACTAATGTGTGAGGGTTAATAAAAAAATTGAACTCATAGAGACAGAAAGTAGAAGGATGATTATCAATGGCTGAGAAGAATAGTGGGGGAAATGGAGGAGAAAGAGGAAATGGTTAATTGGTTAAAAAATGTAGTTAGAAGGAGTAAGATCTAGAGTTTGGTAGTGCAACAGGACAACTATAGTTAATGATAATTTATTATATATTTCAAGGTAAGTAAAGAAGTGGTATTATAATGTTACACAGAGAAATGATAAATGCTTGAGGTAATGGATGCTCCAATCACTCTAATTTAATCATTACACAAGTAATATCAAAATATGTACAACTATTAGGTATCCATAATAATTAAAAATTAAAAAATGTAAAATACAGTGAAATTTACTTATTTTATTTATTTTTTTTATTTTATTTTTTTTTTTTGAGATAGCGTCTCAAGCTGTCACCCTGGGTAGAGTGCTGTGGCAGCAACCTCAAACTCTTGGGCTTAAGTGATTCCCTTGCCTCAGCCTCTCCAGTAGCTGGGACTACAGACGCCAGCCACAACGCCAAGCTATATATATATCTATATATATATATATATATTTTTTTTTTTTTTTTTTGGTTGTAGTTGTCATTGTTGTTTGGGGGGCCAGGCAGTATTGGAACCCACTAGCTGTGATGTATGTGGCTGGTGCCCAAGACACTTGAGCTACAGGCGCTGAGCCAATGAAATTTATTTTTGAAATAATTTTGTTTCTAGATTTATTAAATTATTGCTTTGGCAAAAAAAAAAAAAAAAAAGAAAAAAGAAAAAAAGAAAAGAAAAAAGAAAGAAAAAGAAAAAGAAAAAAGAAAAAGAAAATAAAGAAATCTTTCTTTTTTCTGACTTGCTTTCAAAGGTGTGAATTTTACTTTTGCAATGTGGTTTCTCAAGATAGAAAACCAGGTTACCAGGACAGGAGGAAAGGATGCTTTTCTACTTAACATAAAACTCTCTTCTGTATTTTAAGATTTTATTATCATTTTTTCCTGTCCTCGGAGCCTTACAGGAAAATACCCCAATTTGATTCTTCATCAATTTGGTAGTATTTCTTACTTATGTCCCTACTACAGATTGAGTTGATTAAGGGAAAAAAAACTGGTCATTTATTGGCTTCCATAATTTTGTACCTATAGTAGTTGTTCAGTAAATATTTGGTGACTAAATGGATAAATGAATGAAAAAGTGAACAAAATTATTAATTATACTGAGAGTGAATATTTACTCATGAGTTTTATGAATTCCTAATTTTCAGGAATCTATTCTTTTTGGGAACTCTAGACTATCTGATCTCTTGCTCAACATTCTGAGGAAGGGATTGTGGAAGTAGAATATGGCAATTATAAAACCAGCAACATCATCGTATTTCTAAAAGCTGTTGGCTCTTACTGAAGGCCTTTTCTAGAATGAAGAAAGGCTGCTTAAAGACTAATAGTGCTTAAAATGAGTGGTTCTTCTCACAACAGATATTACAGGGTGGAACAGAGGGACATTTCCACTTATACATATCTACTTAATGTACTTGGGTTTATTCCTAAAATAATTCCTTCAAATAATTCACAGTCATAGTTTTATCTTCAAAGTATATTTAGGCATTTAGTTATAGTATACAGTGTTGTGGGGGCTTTGTTTTGGTAAATAATGTGTCAATCAGGGGCTAAAGCCCTACACATTTAAGTCCCAAATTGTTTTATAGTATGAAAAAAATGACTAGTTTATGTGAAATATTTACAATTATACAAATTGTTGGCTTAGTAATTTATTTCAAACAATCATACACCTTAGGAAAACATACATTAGTCTATTTTCTTTGCCATATAACAGAGTATATATTTAGTGAATCAAAGCATGAAGACTGTAAATAGCCTTAAGAATAGTTACTGCTGCCTTTTCTCAGATACATTCTTCTAATGCCTACCCAAGTGCTTCTTTAAAGGGAAGAAGCCTACTTGAAAATTGCATTAATGTAATATAGAATTAGGAAGAGAAATTCTCATACTTTAAGTTTTAGCTTTTATGTAATAGCTGTATCCACATATATTTGTTGATATAGACATATATAGTTCATACACCTGTGTATGCAGGTGTCTGTGTGTGTATTAGCTTTCTATTCATTGATCTCCTTTTTTGAAAAAGTAACTCATGTCTTTAGTTGAGTGATGTTCTGTTTTCAAGAATACATTTTGTGTTTTTGTAATGGAAGTCTTGTTCTAAAAGTTGATAGGACATAGTTAAAGCTATTGTAGTACTTACATAGTTCCATAGGATGTGGGGCATATTTAAACATGTTTTTCTATGATTTCCATTGTGGAAATTTTCTTTGATATGTGTACTGCTATATTAAGACATAATATGATGATTTCTTTTAAATATTTATAAGAAAATTGCCTATTATAATTTATAAGGAAAATAGTGTTTGGCACAGCAATTCGAAAGTTTATCTGGGTAGATGAGGTACACAAAAAGCAAGCTCTGTAGTGTGAAGGTAAACCCCCCACAGTTGAAATCATTTTAATGTAAAAACTGTACCTTGCCTGTACAGCATTGTTGGGCAATACAGTTCTCAGTCCTGTCTTGTAAACCAGTTGCCTGTTCTCTTTCCTTGCTTCTCAGTCCTAGAGGTATGACTTCCTTAGAGGTTCTTACTAAGGCTTTTGTCATGTAATCTCTTTATTCAGGGCTGTTCCAACCCATGATTGATTGTGAATGTTGGCCTTGTACCCTAGCTTATTCAATTCTATTGAAAACAAACAATTAAACCCTTTTTCCTTAAACACTTTGGCCGCAAGTATTCGGTCAAAGAAAAGTTTTGGGCAAAGCAGAACTCTGAAGTTGTTACCTAGGGGATATTTTCTCTCCACTTTTTACAGTGTAGATAGTAATTAATTACACTTTCTCTTACTTGATTATAACAATGGGGAGTTCATTATTCTCCCCATTTTACATGTGTTAGAACTTAATCCCAGTTCTCTGACTCTAAGTCTGAAACCCATTGACATAGGTATATGTATATTTGCTTTAAGAGGTAATATGAAATTTATTCTTTATAAGTGAAATCTGTGGTTCCAAATAGTATATAATATTTTCTAAGCTTCAGGAGAATGTGAGAACTAAAGTCACTGCTAAAAGTAGGGTTCTAGAGGGTTATGACTATCATGAGGTTTTCCATCTGCACAAGCATCTCTAAAATTCTGACTGAGTCTGGTTGAACAAATTGTTAGATTGAAGGGAAATTTTTCATTAATTCTGGCCCAGGAATGAGAGGCAGCACATGGGAGGACTGCTGGGGGTCAAAAACTCTCTTATAGACATGGGAAAGTTGCATGTGTCAGGAAGCACTGGCTAGTAATAGCTTCTGACATTTGGTCCCTTGATGAGTCAGCTCAGAGTCCCTAAAATAGAAAACTGTAAACAGTAATGTGGATTGTAGGGCCTGAAAAGATGTACTTAATCAAAGTGTAGTGCTAGCCCGCACCATGGAATAAGACCTTTTCGCTTTGAGACGGGCTGAATTTTTAACCTTTTCTTTGTACTCTTGTTGCCTGGCGTCATTGAACAGCAACCATGGGGACAGCAGCAGTGTCAGAGAAACTTCCCTGAGAGCAGGGAAGAGGGCCGGGGTCTGAGGTCAGTTTGGGGTAGGCTGAGGACAGTCTTCCTGATAGCCTGTGCTCCAAGATCCAGACCGTTCTCTTTGCCTACACACAAACTTCAGAAAGTCTCAGTTAATGCAATTCAACTCTCAAGCATTTATACCAAATGCTTACTCTTCATGGCAATTATTATCCAATTAATAAGCAACAATCAAAGGTATTCTTAAAAATGGACCACAAAATTTGTATATCATGTTCAAGTGTTGTAATGGTGCTACATATGATGAATTGATTACATGAATTATTATTACTTATCCTGTGATTTTCAAGTATTTTAAAAGTAATATCTGAATCTAATAATTTGTAAGGGATTCTTTGTTCATAAAAAGTTCTTTTTTCTTGTAAAATATTAAGAAATATCAAAGTAAAATATTCATAAATTATAATTCTTAAGGATCAAAATTTAAATGAAAATAATTTTAAGACATTAAAATTAAAAAAAAAAAAAAATCCCACAGGTCCATGCTTAAATAGTTGGTGTGTTAATCTATCTTTTACTTTCTGTATATTGATGCTTTGACATCGGGGACCTTGGAGAGTCTACTCCTCCTAGTTCCTCTTAAGGATAGACAATTCTTAGAGATAGTAAACAATTACCTGTGAATTCACTTTTCAAATACAAACCAACCAGTCCAGAGCCTACTCTTAATCACCTCCTTCAATGGGTTCTAACCCTCTGGGCTACTTTCCATTTGCTCTAATCACTCCAAGGACAGGTAGCAGACAGCAAGGGGAAACTCCTATTTCCCAGAGCACACTGAAAGTATTTGCACTAGCCAATCCTAAGCCTGCTTATTTGCCTCACTCCTTCTCTCCCATGGAAGCCACAGTAAAAGCTCTTGCCCATAGTTCTTTCCTCCCCTTCTAGCTCTTAACCAATATGATCTTCCCCTCAGTGGCCTCTTATGGCATGGTGTACTCCTTCCTCTTGAGGACTGTGAGTAATAAACTGTGTTTTCAGTGACAGTCATTTCCTGATGTGTGGCCTTATGATTATTTGTATTTCCTATTAATACATTTATTTTAAAAATAGTTGGCAGTGCAAGTAACTGGGGCCAGGCTTCTGGTTCTACTTGCATCCTATATCAGGTAATTAGGCCTTTGATTCTTTCTCCTCATTCTGGTATCTGAGCTTATTATTTTGTTTCTTTTGGGGCTCAAATTTCTTCTTCAATGGTGAGGATTTTCCTATCTCTGCTCATACAAAAGAAGGTAAACAGAATGCACAGTGCATTTCCTTCTTACATGCAATCAATAGAAGATCCCTGAGGAATTTCAAAAACCTTTACCTCTAATGATTAAAAATAGATGAATGTTAACTAGCACCAACAGAAACTGATATCAAAAGCAGAGATTTGGAGGAAATTTTGTGCCAATAAGGAACATACTGGAGTGAAGAAATCAAATCAGGGACCTAATAACTCAACTTAAAGTGGAGAACCACTTACAGGAAGAAAAAATGAGCATGAGTCCTGGAACCAGGATGAAAGACCCAGGAAGAAAAACTGTGAGTCAGCATTGGAGAGGAGCTACTTGGCCATGGGTGAACTGGTTCTTAATTTATATTTAGCTTTTAAAGAAATTACCTTGGGTCCAAAGTGCTAGCTGGGGTTATGCTTCAAAGAGTAGAGAAATAACACCAGAGGGCAGATTGAGAAAAAGAAAAGGTGAACAAAGACCTATTTGTTAACTGACAAATGCAATTAACTTGAGAAGAAAAATATATTTCAAACATAGGCCTCAAATATTGTCTCCCAAATCACCAGCAATACAAACAAGACAAATTTTATAAATTCTTCATGCCTCAGTTGTATGACCTGGAAAAATGATATAATAACGTCTTAGCCAGTTGTGGTCAAGGTTAGCAAAAATTAAGTAAAATTCAAGGATACAACCTATAAACCACATGACATAGTGTTGCACATGCAGTAAATAATGTTTTCTTTCTTTTCATCCTTATTATAACATTAAGTAGCTGTATGAGTTTTAGTAAATTACTTTACTCTGTGCCTTGCTTTATTCACTATAATAATAGAAATAACTTCATGGTTTATTATAAGGATTAAATGAAGTAATATTTATAAATCTGTCTTAAAGAGTATCTCTCACAAGTATTAAATAACATTAGCTATAGATGATTATTTAATTTATTTTCCTGAATGGTCCTTAAGAAATTGTAGTATATTCTTTTTTAAGAATCCAGCATGGTTGTACTTAGAAGTGGTTACATCTAGAAAAAATATTACAAATACCACTTTCTTTTTTGGTTTATAAATAGTTCTTAAATTGAGAGACAAGCATGCTCTGATAATACTAACAAAGCACAATACTGTATGCAAAAATATGATGGGATGATAGATTCTAGCAGATTCTTATACCACAAAATACATAACTTGGAAGATGAAACAGTCAGGATGTTTGCAAAAGAGCCTTTGAATTGATGGCCAAGTTTTTGTTATGTCAAACTGAACAGAAGGATTGATGTACTGATTAAATCTCACCTAGAATTTGGAGGCTAGAAGAATTATTCTGAATTTCCAGCTCTTCCCAGGATTCCAGTAGAAGAAAGGGGGAGGATGAGGAAACTCAAATAATGAGTGAAGATTGCAAGACTTCTTGTATTTCCTCTCATATTAATTTGATAAAGTTGCTATAATAAAGTATCACAAACCAATTGTGATGGTGAATTTTATGTGTTATCTTGATTGGGCTGAGGAATGCCCTGATAGCTGATAAAATGTTGTTTCTGGGCATGTCTGTAAGGGTGTTTCCAGGATAGGTTAACACTTAAATCACCAAAATAAGTAAAGAAGATTGTCCTTTGAATGGGGACTGATTTAATTTGTTGAGAGTTTAAGTAGGACAAAAAGGTGAAGAAAAGGACAATTTGCTCTCTGCTAGAACAAGGACATCATCTTCTCTTGCCCTTAGACATTGGTTCTCCTGCTTCTCCATCCTTTGAGTTTGGACTAAAATTATACCACTGACTTTCTTGGGTTTTCTAGGTACAGATGGCAGATTATGGACTTCTAAGCTTTCATAATCATGTTGACCAATCTTCACAATAAATGTCTTTCTGTATATCTGTATGTCTGCCCTATTGGTTCTTTTTTTCTCCAGAGAACCATGACTAATATATTTGGTAACTTATCACACAGGTCTGGAAACTGGAAGTTCTGAGATCAAGGTTTTGTCAGGGTTGGTTCTTTTTTAAAGGTTCTGAAAGGAATTATTGTCCATGACTCTTGCCTAGCTTTTGATGGTTTGATGATGATATTTGGTGTCCCTGGATTGCAGAAGCATCTCTGGGATTTATCTTTAAATATCTCTGCCTTCATCTTCACATGCATTTTCCCTATGTGTATGTCTCTGAGTCTAAATGTCCTTTTTAAAGGAAATTGATTATATTAGATTAGGGCCCACCCTTTCAACCTCATATTAATTAATTGTATCTACAATGACCCTATTTTCAAATAAGGTAACATTTGGAGGCACTTGGGTTAGAACTTTAACATATGAATTTTGCAAGGGGACACAATTCAACCCACATATCCCTGTTTAGAGCAGGTTAGTTGATAGTGGTACTTGAAGTCACTGGAATCTGGAAATTAGGCAGGAGATTAGTGTAAGACCCTATAGTAGGAAGCAAATGAATGTCAATACCTACAGAAAACACGAGTGTATTCATACTTCCCTGGTGTGCTGTATGTTACCCTCTCATCTAGAAAGTCCTTCCTGATTTTTCTTCTATTCAAATCCTGTTCTTTAAAGCTAAGTTCACTTTCCATCTTCTCCATGAACCCTATTTTGACAACATTATGTACTTTTGGTTATTTCTACCACCTCTAAATTCGTAGAGTCCTGTTGTGAAGAACTGAGTTATTTCATGCATACAAACCTGTGTGGTTGAATCATATAAAAAGGTGATATTCTACCATTTTGACCAAAAAATAGTAATATCATGTTTCAACTTAATACTTGCATTATTCCTTTAAGATCCTGGGACTCTAAATTCAGAGTTTATGTCAAATAGTAGATCTGGGACCCTAACTCTGGGCAAGGCACCTACCTGTATATGTCTCAAGTTTTCTTACCTGTAACAGGGGGATGATAATATTACCAATTGCATGGGGTTGCTGGAAAAGTTAATAAAAAAATTTATATAAGTTTATGATAGTGCTATCATTGTGCTAGTATACTCTATGATAATTAGCTATTGTTATTTACTTAAGATCCTTTTTAACTTAAGTACATAATACTATGGATTTTGATAATATAGAAATTTATAAATATTTATAGAAAGAATAATTAGTGAATTAATAACATCTTCTTTTCTACTTCAGTTATAAGAAAATTTTATTGTATGTATTTAAGGTGTATGACTTGAAGTTTGATATACATATAGATAGGGAAATGGTTATTATAGTGAAGCAGATTAACATAGCCATTATCTCACATAGTTACCTCTGGGTTTTTTCTATTGTGGCAAGAGCACTAAACATCTAATCTTTTAGCAAAAATTTCAAATGCAGTACAATATAATTAAACATAGGCCTCATGTTGTATCTTAGCTCTCTTGGGATGAACCGCTAATTTGTATCCTTTGACCTACATCTCCTCATTTCCTTTCCCTGTCTTGCCCCTAGTGACTATGGTTTTATTCTCTATTTTATCTCTGTGATCTTACATTTTTTTCTGGGTTCCACATATAACTGAGTTCATGCAATATTTTTATTTTTGTGCCTGGTTTATTTTACTTAGTATAATGTTATTGAGTTATATTCATGCTGTAGAAAATGGCAAGATCTACTTCTTTTTTTTAAGACTAAATAATATAATGATTATATATATGCCATAATTTCTTAATTTAATTTGTCTATTGTTGGAAAATTCAGCTGCTTCCATATCTTCTGTGAATAATGTTGCAATAAACATGGGAATGAAGGTATCTTTATGAAGTAATCACTTCATTTTTTGGGAGCATATATATACTCAGAAGAATTGTTCTTTCTGTACATTTCTGTATTCAAATAGTTGCTTATCTGAAAATTAAACCAAGAAAACAACCCTGTTTACTGTTGCATCAAAAAATAAAATACTTAGAAATAAACTTCTCTAAGTAGGTGAAAGACCTATATGCTGAAATCTGTAAAAAATTGGTTAGATTAATTGAAGAAGACACTAATAAATATGATATTACAATGTTTATGGTTTGGAAGAATTAATAATGTTAAAAGGTCCATCCTAACCAAAGCAATATACAGATTTAATCAACACAATTCTTATAAAAATTCCAATGATATTCTTTACAGTTTACAGAAATAGAAAAAAAAAAATCTAAAATTCATATGGAACCACAATAGACCCCAAGTAAATAAAGCAACTCTGAAAAAAGAGACAAAATTAAAGGCATTACTTTCCTTTATTTGAAATCATATCACAAACCTATGGTAATCAAAACAACATGGTGCTGCCTTAAAAACACACATATAGACCAGTGGAACAGAATGAAAAGCTCAGAAATAAAATCAAACCTATGTGATCAAATAATTTTTGACAAGGACACCAAGGTGATACCTGTGAAAAGAATAAATGATACTGGGAAAACTGGACTTTTACATGTAAAAGAATGAAGTTGAACCCTTATCTTACACTATATACAAAAGTAGACTCAAAGTGGATAAAATATCTAAATATACAACCTGAAACCATAAAATTCCTAACAGAAAATATAGGGGAAAAGATTTTTGACATTACCAAGGAGTGATTTTTTTTTTTTTTTTCTGAATATCACAACAGAAGCTTGCACTACAATAAATAAACAAATAAATACATAGGACTCCATCAAACTAAAAAGATTTCAGCAAAGGAAGCAATAAAATGAAAGGGTAGCCTATATATTGGGAGAAAATATTTGCAAACTATGTATCTGATGAAGGGTTAATATCCAAAATATATAAAGAACTAAAAAAACTCATTGGCAGAAAAACAAATAACTTGATTAAAAAATAGGTAAAGGACATGAATAAACATTTCTACAAGGAAGATATAAAAATGGCCAATAAGTATAAGAAAAGGTGCTCATAACTGTGAATTACAGGGAAATGTAAATTAGAACCACAATGAGATATCGCCTCAAAACTGTTAGAATGGTTATCATCAAAACAAGAAATAACAGTGTTGACAAGGCAATAGAAAAAACAAAACCTTTGTGAGCTGTTGGTGGGATGTAGATGGGTATAGTCATTGTGGAAAACAGTTTTGAGGTTTCTAAAGAAATTAAAAATAAAACTACTATATGACCCAGCAATCCCTCTCCGGGATGTGTGTAGTATAACCAAGTTTAATATCTTCTAGTTTACACTCACTCTAGCACAGAGCAATAGACAATGTAGATACTTAACAAATATTTGCTAATAATTATTAATAATAATTAATTCATCATATTAGCAATTGGGAAGATGTAGTTAGTCAAATTGTAGGTCTGCATAAATAATAACCCTCATAATTAAATTTGGGGATTATTGTTAATCTGATTTGTTTTTCTTCATGCTAAAAATGTTCAATGTTTTAACTCACTTTTAATGAACATTTAAGTATTTCATATTTAAATGGAAATTATGCTCTGTGTTCCAATCTAAATTAACCATCTGTGAGTTGCAGACTCTTGACTCTCCCTCCTTCTATAATAGATTTCTCACAGTTAGTCTTCAGTTACCACCAGAGAAGTATCTTAGGCCAGTCACTGTAGCATTTGTAATGAAAGCATACATTAAGTTTGCTTACCTAGAGCATTTGCAAGATTCGCTGAAGTTTAGTCACAGTCTTTTCAAATGACTTATCCCCACCCCAAAACTAACTTAAGATTGATCCCCGATATATTATACCAGCAGAATTCTATCCAAGGATGAAATGATAGATTTGATATGAGAAAATTTGAACTTAAAGATAAAATTTCATACAGGTATTAAAAAAAAAATTCTGTTCATTTTAGAGTCAACAGGTAAGAATTAGGTTTTCCATTGGCCTCTGAAGCCTAGGTCTCTCTTTTCTGATCCCAATTCCTAAAACAAGCCTATTCGACCTCACTGATGCTAAGAAATAAATTGCAGTAAGGTTTCTACGTAGAGTTAAGAAACGTCTTAAATTCAGAAAATATGCTGGAACCCATCAGACAGCCTTCAGAGATTGATCTGGTCCAGTGTTTTTAGTTTGCGCACGGGTCTCCAATGGTTGTTGCATGGCAACTTTTAAAGGGTTACCATGAAAGACTGAGATTAATATGATGCTTAGAACTTCAACTTTAAACAGATCTCTGAACTGTATTTACTGGAAGATTTTTTTCCTTTCTTTTTATTGTTTGAAATTAATTGTGGGTACAAAAAATTATGTTACACTGTATTTGTTACACTTGGATTTGTTAGATAAAGTCCCTTTTATAATTATGTCCCCCCTCAAGAGATGTGCCATACACTGTCACTCCCCCATCCCTCTCTCTCTACCCCTCTCCCCACTTGCTCATACCCCAATCCCTCTGTATTGGCTCGTTTACTGCCTTCATATTAGGATAGAATATATTGGATTCTTACTTTCTATTCTTGTGATGCTTTACTAAGAAGAATGTGTTCCACCTCCATCCAGGTTTAATACAGAAGATGCAAAGTCTCCATCTTTTTAATGGCTGAATACTATTCCATGGTGTACATATACCACAGTCTGTTAATCCATTCCTGGGTTGGGGCATTTAGGCTGTTTCCATATTTTGATGATTATAAATAGAGCCGAGATAAACAGTCTAGTGGAAATGTCCATATAATGAAAAGATTTTTTTTCTTCTGGGTAATTGTCAAGTCATAGGATTTCAAGATCAAATGGGAGGTCTAGTTTGAGTTCTTTGAGGATTCTCCATACTTTCTTCCCAAAAGGCTGAATTAGTTTACAATCCCACTAGCAGTGTAAAAGTATTCCCTTATCTCCACAATCATGCCAGCCTCTGCAGCTTTGAGACTTTGTGATGTGGGCCATTTTCACTGGGGTTAGGGGACATCTCAGGGTAGTTTTCATTTGCATTTCTCTGATGATTAGGGATGGTGAGCATTGTTTTATATGTTTGTTAGCCATTCATCTGTCTTCTTTAGAGAAGTTTTTATTCATCTCTCTTGCCAAATGATATATGGGATTGTTGGGTCTTTTTTTGTTAATTAATTTGAGTTCTCTGTAGATCCTAGTTATTAAGCTTTTGTCAGATTCATAATATGCAAATATCTTTTTCTAGTCTGAAGGTTGTCTGTTTGCTTTGGTTGTTGTCTCTTTAGCTGTACAGCTTTTCAGTTTAATTAAGTCCCATTTGTTTATTTTTGTTGTTGCAATTGACATGGAAGTCTTTGTAAAATCTTTCCTCAGGCTGATATCTTCACGTGTTTTCCCCACACTTTATTTGAGGATTTTTATTGGTTTATGCATTAGATTTAAATATTTTATCTATCTTGAATCAATTTTTGTAAATGGTGAGAGTTGTGGGTCCAGTTTTAGTCTTTTACATGTAGTTACCCAGTTCTCCCAGCACCATTTATTGAATAGAGATTCTTTTCTCCAGTGTAAATTCTTGTTTGGTTTATCAAAAATCAGATGGCTGTAAGAGGTTAGTTTCATCTCATCGTTTTCTATTTGATTCCAAATGTCAATATCTCTATCTTTGTGCCAATACCATGCTGTTCTGATCACTGTGGTCTTACATTAAGGTGAATGAAGCAATGTCAGGGACAGTACATGGTGATCTACCATCTAAAAAATACATAAAGGAAGATACTTCAAAGATTTCTAGGGAACACTGTGAAATCAAGCACCATAAAAATATTTATTCCTATTTCCATAAGATTAATATAAATATCCTGATAGGTAGAATACAATCAAATTAAAGAGATAAAAATAACTTCATCTTTTTGCTCTGTTAAAAAAATAAAGCTAAAATCCTATAAAAGTAAAACACAAACACTCTTTGTAATTAAAACACTTCATTAGAATAGTTTAAACTTCCCAAAGGAAACTTAATCGTAGAAAAAAAGAAGTTGATAACAAAATGCTAGGGGGTTTAGAAATGTATTTTGAAATTACAAACACTGAAGATGTTCATTGAACAAAATTTGTACTTGTAACCAAGACTTACAGGAATATATTTCAGCTTTTCCAGAAAAATGACTAATTATAATTTTTAATTAGAGGCAACCAAAAATTACTCCTACCTTCGTCTAAGGAATAGCTCTAATACATTCACATCTATGAAAATGGAGGAAGGCAGTCCTGTACAGGAACAGATACTTAACGGTGAGGTGTAAACAGTGGGCCAGGCAGAGAATGGACGGGATGGTTCTTTGTTTTCACTGTTGCATACTACTCCTTGATATAAATGTAGCACAGCTTACCTGTCCACAGTTGAGGAACATTTGGTTATTTCCAGTTTTGGCTATTACAAATAAAACTGCTATGCAATATTATGTACAGGTTTTTGTGTGAATCTAAGTGTTCATTTATTTGGGACAAATGCCCAGGAATATAGCTGCTGAGTCATAGGGGAAGTGTATGTGTAGTTTTTTAAGAGAGTACGAAACTATTGTCCAGAGTGGTTGTACCATTTTACAATTCCATCTGCTAAGTATGAGAGAGATAGTTGCTTTGAATCCTTGCCAGCATTTTGTATTATCAGAATTTTTGAATTTTGGCTATTCTCACAGCTGTGGAAGCATCTGGGAAGGTTTTTAAAAAAATTATTAATTTTTAAAATAGAATTCTTGGGCCTTACGCCAGCCAGACATTAGAATCAGAATCTCTGAAGAAATCAGGTGTCTCTATATTTAAAATCCCTTCACAGGACTCTAGCATACAGCCAGGATTAGAAGCACTGAACTAGAGAGTGATGGTTTTCCAAATGCAGTCCCTGGACCTGCAGCATCAGCCTTACCTGGAAACTTGTTAGAAATGCAAATTACTCAGGCCCCATCCTAAAATCACTGAACCAGAAATAAGGGGGAGATCCAACAATCTGTGTTTTAAAAAGCCCTCATAGTGATTCTGATGCTCCCTAGAATACGGAAATTATAGATCTCTAAGTTAAAAACAAGAATGAACTTATTTCGACAGAAAAGATCCTCAAATTTGAAATGAGATGCAATGGAAAAGTGCATATGGACTTGTTGATGGTAGATATCAGCTACCTGGGATAGGGTGTGTAGGTGCTGATGAAAGCACGGAAGAATTACTCAGTCTTTATAAAAAGAAAAAAAATGGCCAAGGGTCTTTGGCAGTGGCTCTTGGAACAAATTACAGATGCTTAGGACTCTGAGGCAGCAGTTGCTTGGCCTGGCTATGGAGTATAACTAGCATGGACTAGTTTGTATATTAAAGTTGGAACACCATGAGGAATTCAACTTGATTCAAGTGAAATTTAACTGAAAATAAACTCACTTATCCTGAGATCTTGAATTGCCAATTCATGGCGATTAATGCTTGTTCAGAACAATTATGGACAAAAGTGAAGAAATCGGGGGATGATCAAGAGAAACAGGTAATGGGCTGAAGGGGCATGACCTGCAAAGGAACAGTATTTTATTTTATTTCATTTTGTTTTATATTATTTTATTTTATTTGTATTTTTTTGAGACAGAGTCTCACTCTGTTGCCCAGGCTAGAGTGCCATAACATTATAGCTCACAGCAACCTCAACCTCTTGGGCTCAAGTGATCCTCTTGCCTCAGCCTCCCAAGTAGCTGGAACTACAGGTGCCCACCACAATGTCTGGCTGTTTTTTCTATTTTTAGGACAGGAAGGGTCTTGCTCTTGTTCAGGCTGGTCTTGAACTCTTGAGCTCAAGCAATCTACCTGCCTCAGCATCCCAAAGGGCCAGGATACAGGTGTGGGACGCCAGGGCTGGCTAGGTGCAGTACTTTAAATTCTGGCCCAATGTGTGGTAGCTGAACAATCTTTTACAAGGACATTCCACTTGAACAATGGGAATATATGAGTCTGGCTGTGGAGAGAGAGTCTCAGATCACTCACTGCCCTTTAACTGTAAGTTTTGTTTTCACCCTACCTAATAGTTCTGTTTAATAACTGTCATAATTTGGACTATTTGGTTGCATTTACACTGTATACCTGGTTTTGATAAAAATAGGTTTTGATAAAAATAAAGGGTCAGAAAAGTACATAGATCTAAAGCCTTTATGGTTTCTTTTATTTCGTTTTGTTGCAGAGGAGGTCAGTTTAGTTTAACAATGTACCTCTAGTTTAACGTCTAGAACCATTCCTGGTGCAGAGTATCTTCCCAATAAAAATGTGATAACTGAATGAACAAAAGGCATGCCAGCCAATGTTCTTTAGGTAACCAGAGTTTAACTCTGGTCTACTATAACCTTGATTCAAAATACTGTTTTAAATGGAAAGATCTAGTGTATCTAGACCTACTGACCACTGTCCTCTCTTGTGACATGGCCCTGTAGGGGAACTTTCAAATACCTTCTGTTAGTCATTATTAACAGAGAGTCTTTGGAAGCTTCTGTTTTCTGAATCAAAAAATATGAAGATAACAGCATTGTGGTTTGCTTAGCCTTAAAGCTGTCATACCACCAATGTTCTGGAACCCAGGTGAGCTATGGGGTTGCCTGTGGGGATACCTAGTTTTGGTTTGCTTTCTTGCCTCTGAGATAATATAGTAAACATTCTCTATTTAGGCCAAGGAGGTTGCAGAAGGGTGAATTGCAGAGGTGTGAAAGGGAAGCCAGCTGTCAGGGCTATACGTGATTCTTGAGCCAGAAGTGAACTTTGGGAGGAGCCGGAACTTGGAACCTGAGAGAAATCTCCCTCTGGAGTGTGCTTCCTTGTTATTTTGCCCTTCAGAGGCTCATAGACATTCCATCATGAGAAAGAATCTATTCTTATTTATGACTGACCAGGTGTAGAAAGCAAGGTGCTATCCTTTCTTTATTCTTTATCTTAAATATGTATTTCCCATCACTGCACAAACTCCTCATAGCTATGAGACATCTCCTCCATTTGATTTCTTCCCCTTTGTATACTCCTTTGTACTGTTGCAATGCCCCTTGATCTTACTGGCAGGCCCTATGTCACACTAATCCTTGCATTTCTCAGAATGAAGAACCTATCAGACAAAAATACCACTTTGTCGGGTTCTCATAGAAGAAATTCTGTGAGTTATTGAGGTTAAACACACCTCCTTCCCAGGACTGAGGCCAGGGTGAAACAAAAGACTGAAGCAGGCAGAGACCTGTGAATACTATCTCCTTATCTCTTGGACAGATTCAATGATAATCTCTTTATTTTCTAATAATGGTATGTCATCAGTATTATATTTGGTGTCACTTCTGAGCCCATCCGATCTTAGTGGCCACTCTAGACTCATCCTGCATGAAAATGAAAGAGAATTCATCTGTCTTTTAAAAGTGACTATTATAGAGAAGTTATCTTTCAAATCTCACTCCTGATCACTCAAACATTAATTATTTGTGACTCCTTTAAAAGGGATTTGAACGGTAAAGAGCCAGTATTCAGGACAAGCAGGTGACACTGGAGGAGGGTTCTCTGGAGTGCTCAGGGGACACACTGCCACCGCAGACCTCCAGGAGCCACCAGCATTAGTCTGTTACAATTTTTCTTTGGGAAAGTGATGAGATTAGCTACCCGAGGATTGCCATTATTCTTAAGTGAGTTATTGCAAGGATCTGTGTAGACAGGCTACTTGCAAGAAAAAACCAAGATATCCAAGTAAATGTTTAAGAAATGAGGTTCCCAGAAATTGAGCTCTTAAGAGTTTATCAGCTTTCTCAGATGAGGAAAATTATGCAGTTATTGGCTGTTTATTCATATATTCAGTTTGAATTAATCTTTCTTTAGTACTACTACGTAAGCTCCAGAAATATTCTGTTATCTTTTATCTTTAAAATACAGACAACATATATATACGGGAAGGACACTGTTGGTTTCTATCTAATTTTCTTGCTTTCTTTTTTTCTTTTTCTTTTTTTTTTCTTTTTTTTTTTTTTTTCTTTTCTTGTTCTGAAAGAAAGAAACCAGACTATGAAAAATCTGATTAAACTTCCATTTTATGTAGTGGAATGGTTAAGGGTTATACTAGTGTAGGGATTGAGGGGAAATGTCTCCTTTGCCCTCAAAAGAGTTGCCGAAAAATCAACTCACAAAAAGCAGATTAATTGGAGAAAAGGCATATCATTTACTGATGTGTACACGGGGAGAACCACAGAGTGATTTCCCAAACCCCACTTATAGGAATTGTAGAAGTTTATATGTGTATGTGTGTATATATATATCATCTTAAGTTTACAGAAAGAATGGGGGCTCACAGCATGGCTAAATAAACCAGTTATGGTAGTAAATCAGGTTATAGTGTCAAGCCTCATTATGAGAGGGAGAGAAGAAGGGGCTCGGCTAGCAAAGGTGGGTTTTTTTTTATTATTAAATCATAGCTGTGTACATTGATATGATCATGGGGCATCATACACTAGCTTCATAGACCATTTGACACATTTTCATCACAATGGTTAACATAGCCTTCCTGGCATTTGTTACACAGGTGAAACCTCACAGGTTTCCCTCCAAGAGAATAGATGATAAATGTTTCTGTCAGATCTTTAAAGTGTCAGACTTTCAGTTAATCTTTCATAGATCTGGAGTAGGGAAGGTGTGGCTGCCTCAGTGCAAATTTTCTCTACAGATGCAAATTTCCCCCACAGAATCTAGCTTTGCTGGTTCTCTAACAGCCAGCCAAATAGGTCAAATCAACATATTTTGTGGTAAACTATTTTTATTTCCTTTGGTAGTGAAGGAATCTTTGAGGCATGGGCTCATGAATGAATTTATTAAATTTGATTAAATATAAGAACAATCTTTTAAGGAGTGTCTGGGAAGGGTTTTCCTTAAGTATTAAAAAAATTCACAAGAGGAAATAATATCTCTGGATGTTGTGGCAGCCATCCCACAATATAGTTGGTGTGAGCTGTGAAGAGAAGACCTGGGCTCACAGGTCACCATTGCTCTCTGCTAATCCAATCATCCCTTAAATCTCCCTCCTCTAGAATTCTTAAGTGGAATAATTAATGTTATGTCAAATAAGAAGTTAAATATTAATTAAATATTACCTGTCATCGTTAAATTAACTTGAGATAGGAATTTTGTTCCTTAAAGGTAAGGGCACCCTAAGTTAATCAATGCCCTAATGTATAAGTGACTGTGATGTTGGCTAAATACAATCTCAAGTTATTTAGTTTATTTGAAGAAAAGTTAAAATTAAAAAAAAGGCATATTCATCTAATTATATATATATAAAATATAAATAAATGAATGGGTGGGGATAGAAATCAGAATGAGATTTGGGCTTTTAATGTTAGATTTTCATATGAATATTTAGAATACCATTTCATCTTCTTTCTATTGTAAAGTCTTTAAATCCAAATATTTAGAAATTTATTGACTTATTTTTCTCTCTTGGCTACTTATGCAAGAAAATAAGAAGTGATTTTCTTCCATAGCATTCTTCATGCTTCCTTTTCTTTCTTTGTTAATGATTGTACTTTGCAAAATAAATACTTGCTCAATGAATAATGAGGATCTGGAAAAAGAAATGAGGGACATACTGCATTCTAAATTTTATTGCACACTTTGTTGATAGTTTCTTGTCCCAAACCAGAGAGTATCCTTATATTTTATCCTGCTGCTCACACGCCATAGAACACTCAAGACCCTAGTTACTATCTTCCTTGCCTCACAGATACATCTTCACTAATTCTCTTATTCTGCTCACATAATAATTTCCTTTTTTACTCTTTCATCTTTTGGGTTTCAAGGCAGCTGCCTGTCTCCTAAAATGTTGGGGTTTCAAGCCACTGTTTAGGTCCTCAATTATTAGGGTGCTCTTGGTGGAAAAATGCCTAGGTACCCCAAGGTAAGGCAAGATGTAACAAAGTTAATTAAGAATGATGATAAAGATGGGTTTACACAGTAAGAGCAAGGCTTACAGAGCAAGATACACTGGTCATAGACAGCGAACAGCCCCCATTGTCAGGACAAAGAAGATGCATGGGTCATGGCTGCCAAGTCTCTTTTATGCTGTCTGGATTAGGCCTACTTCATGGTTCAGAGGTCACCTTGAAAGCTGAGTCTTATTGCCCATGTGCAATTCCATGAGCCTCTCTGAGAGCCCATTGGAGGGTGTGAACCACAATGTAGATTTAAACTAAAGACATGATAATTAGTCTTAAGGCTGGTCTAGGTCACCTTCTAGACTCTATTGTACCCGATGCTAGGCTAGAAAGTCTTTTACATCCTTTTTCAGTTGGCACTCTGAGTTCTAACTGGTAGACTGGTAGGGTGGTCACTCCTCCCCAGATGTGAGCAATCACTTGGGACAGAATTAAGATGGGGGCCACCAAGGTGGAGACTTTGTGGACTACTGCCTATGACCCCCTTGCCTAAGAAAGCTGGGATTTCTAGCTATTTACCTAGTATATCCACTCCTCCATAAAATCCTTCTTTAAGCTATTTCCAAGTAGGTCAGTTCCTCCCTATGATCTTTGAGGTCATTTTTTAAATTTATTTATTTATTTATTTTTATTTATTTATTTATTTTTTATTAAATCATAGCTGTGTACATTAATGTGATCATGGGGCATCATACACTAGTTTCATAGAGAGTTCGACACATTTTCATCACTCTGGTTAACATAGCCTTCCAGGCATTTTCTTTATTTTTTTTAATTTTAATTTTAATTTTATTTATTTATTTATTTATTTTATTATAGATAAAAATATGCACCATAGATGTGGCCCGACCTATTACCCTCCCTCCACCCAAACCTCTCCCCTCCCTTCCCTCTCCTTGGTACTTTCCTCATAGTCTTGTGGTATAGTTGGGTTATAGCCTTCATGTGAAAGCTATAGTTTGGCTTCATATTAGGGCTGAGTACATTGGATAATTTTTCTTCCATTCCTGGGATACTTTGCTAAGGAGAATATGTTCCAGCTCCATCCATGTAAACATGAAAGAGGTAAAGACTCCATCTTTCTTTAAGGTTGCATAGTATTCCATGGTATACATGTACCACAATTTGCTAGTCCATTTATGGGTCGATGGGCACTTGGGCTTCTTCCATGACTTAGCAATTATGAATTGGCCTGCAATAAACATTCTGGTACAAATGTCTTTGTTATATTGTGACTTTTGGTCTTCTGGGTATAAACCCAGAAGAGGAATTATAGGATCGAAAGGCAGGTCTATTTTTAGGTCTCTAAGTATTCTAGAAACATCCTTCCAGAAGGGACATATTAGTGGGCATTCCCACCAGCAGTGTAGAAGTGTGCCCTTTCCTCCACATCCACGCCAACATCTCCGGTTTTGGGACTTTGTTATGTGGGCTACTCTTAACTGGGGTTAGGTGATATCTCAAAGTAGTTTTGATTTGCATTTCTCTGATGATTAAGGATGATGAGCTTTTTTTCATGTGTTTGTAGATTTTGCGTCTGTCTTCTTTAGAGAAGTTTCTCTTTAAGTCCCTTGCCCACCCT
>CAUYPK010133372.1:0-20207 GCA_963574355.1 Loris lydekkerianus
TTTCGGCTCTTTGCCTCTTATCATTATTTTGTATACTGTGGCTCTTTGCCAAGTTTGGATTTTGTTATGCTGCTTCTGAGGAGGGACCTCTGAGGAGCGATCTCCGAGCGCGTAGTCGAACTTGTTCGCCACCCCTGCATGGTTTAACTTCAACCATCTTTTCTAACTCCAAAACCAATGCTATCTTGTCTCAAGTGTAATTGGCAAATTGCACCTAATAATAGAAAAAGATGTAAGTAGTGTTGATAACTTAGAAACTTGATGCAGAGCCCTGTAAGTGAAGAGTTACCTTTAATGTTATGTTTTCCACTTGAATATTTTTTTCTTCACTACCTATTTTGGATTAATCTTTCACAATAAGGTACCAATTTATTCCATAAGATTAAGGCAGAACACACCATCAAACAAATTACATCATTTGTATGTAAATGCTTTTATACAAGCAAGTTAAATTGTTTATTGCAACACATTATAAAGAATGTTTTCTAGGAAAATAGCTTTAAATATCCTGCCAATTGACAACATTTAGTAAAAGTACCATTGAAGTAACCCAAATTTGTGAACACATTAGTCAATTTATTTAGTTCATATTTAAGATACAGCTATGATATACTAGGCACTGTTAGGTACTTTGGGGCTAAAACGATAAGTGCATGATCTAGGAGAGTTACAGCTAATACGGGTAACTAAAATGCAAGGTACTTCAGTATGTGATAAATACCTCTTCTAAGGATGTTATTGAAATTAATTATATAGAGAGGAAAAGTGATTATTGTTTACTCAAGTGAACAGGAAATGTTTTAGATATAGAAGATTCCAATCAGGCCAGTGGTGCCAGTGAGGCATGGGGAAAGTAAATAAACTAATAACATCTAAACAGCAAATGACCAACCCAACAATTCAAATAAATTCAGAAAGAGATTATATTACATCCTTCTCTTTCTTATTCAAAGGGAGAAATAAAAGTTACAACTTAATATATAGAACTTTTTAATTGAATGTTAATGTGTTAGGTTCTGAGGTAGGAATTTGTATCCATTAGTTACCTAACTTAATCCATGCAACAGCACTGTGAGGTAGATAGTTTCATTGTGCTAGACCACCAAACAGACATCATTGTCGTTTTTCATGAACATTTAGTTTTGGACAGTGTTCTGGCACTTCATCTTTATCCAAATAGCATGCCAAACTCTTATGATTGTCAAAAAGAATGCATTTGTCATCACATATAACAATACCATATAGAAATACTCGCCTTTATGTCTTGACAACAAAGAAAAGCAAGCTTCAAGATAATTCCTCTTCTTACACGCCTTTAATTCATGCAGGACCAATCTATCCAGCTGTGTTACCTTGCCAATTAGTTTTAAATGGTCCAGTATTGTTGGAATATTTCTGGGTAGTGGTTTCAAACAATGCATTATGACATCTTCCTATAAAATGTATAGGCAGCATATAAGGGAGAGAAGTGAAACTCACACTGAAAGGTTGACAGTAACTGAGAGATAAAATATGAAATCAGTGTATTATAACTACAACAGAAATGCAAAATTTTCTTTAAAATAATAACCTCCACAGCAGCAAGACTTGCTGTATAACCCACATAAATTATTTCTGTAGGTTGAACAAAAGTCTGCATCGATCAAAGGAGCAATTGGTCTGACACAAAAGATGGGAAATATAGAGACATAGATACATACGGTGACATTGCTTTCCCAAGTTTTGTGCCAAGTTAAGATATCCAGTCTCCATGGAAAGTGCATCTATATCACAGATATGAGTAGGTTCCAAACCAGAACTATCCTACTGATAGACATGTAGGTGGTTAGTGGTGTTTTGTTACTATAGAGACAACTGTAGTGCATGTCATTATATGCTGCTTTTTGCAAATGTGTGTATATATATATATACATATATATATATACACACACATATAAATGTGTATACATTTATATACACATTTATATATATGCATTTCTGTTGTGGTTATAATATACTGATTTCATATTTTATCTCTCAGTTACTGTCAAGATTTTGGTGTGAATTTCACTTCTCTCCCTTACATACTGCCTGTACATTTTATAGGAAGATATCATAATGAATAATATATCATAATGCATAATATATAATGCATATATTATGCATTATTATATCATGATTATAAGAATGTATCATAATATAATAATGCATATGTTATACGTTATTGTATCATATATTATATATTATTATATGCATAATATAAAATCAGGGCTTAATGATGAATATTTATGAGAATTAAATAGGCATTAAGTCCTTTGCATGTGTTTATCACTGTACCATATAAGAAAAATTCCCAGCTTTCAGTGAATTTCTGATATGGTTAGTAAGTTAAATCTATTGAGGTTGGACAGTTAATTTTGCCAAGTCATCCAAGTAAAAGTACTACATACCTCACTTATGAATATCATTATGCTCACCTTCAAGATACTCTCCTTGAGAAGCTATATACCAACACCAGCACCTATTCCACTCTTCAAAACAACTTTGGAACACTTTTTTTGGAATAGCCATCAGAGCTGTTATCCTACTAAACCCGACAATTAAGTTTGTGAACTCATCTTGACAGGGTGCTTTGAAGGGTGAGCTAGGCACTGGCATTGGTGCATAACTTTCCAAGGGGACTGACTACCTTGAAGGTGACCACAATGATATTAAGCAATAAAGTATCTAGTACTTTTTCTAGAATAAGTTTGATAACTTAATTGTTGGAACTTTCCTATATGACCAGTACAAATCAGCATATAAAGAAGTGCCAAATTGTCAGGTTGTCACTACTCTGAAGATTCAGAGATCCTAGAGGGGATGATAAAAGCCTTCTAGAAGATCTGTCAAAACTTTAAAACTAAGGTGTACATTTACCTAGGTATTGAAAGACCCCAGCACTATAAACCACTTTTTATTCTAATGATAAAATTCTGCTCCAGTTGGCTGACTTCCTTAATTTTCTAAGTAGAATGAGAAAAATACTTTTTCTAGTAACCTAAAGAATAAAATGCAACAAGCTGGTCTGTGAGTTAAATATAGAGTTCCAGAGTTGGATAGCTAGAGATTGAATTTCTTAGTGTTTATATCTCCAAATCCCTCCACATACCTTCCACATAACCTGATAAGTTTATCAAAAGTGGAAAAATTTAGACATTCTGTAACATTGAAATCTCATAAAAGCAGGAGCAAAAGCAGCTACTTTTATGAGAGAGAGAGAGAGAGAGAGAGAGAGAGAGAGAGAGAGAGAGAGAGGTATTAATTTAATACTCATGACAAACTGATTTGCAGGCAGATATCATTATCATCACATTTTTATGAGGAATTAACTGAGAATTTAGAGAAATTAAATCATTTAAGTAGGACCTATAGAGCCAGGCCCCAAAGTTTAACTAGTATGTTGTATTTTATTTTTATTGTGTTTAGTATGTTTGGGGTAAAAGAGATAGGGGATACCTTGATCAAACTGAGAAAAAAATTCCCTTCCTCACTTTATCTTCATTATGAAGAATACCATGTGCTGAGATAGTTATCTTTGAGACCAGTGTCTTTATTTATATACAATTTTGTAAATGGGGATAATGAGGTATTTTTTGCCTTGGTATTCTAGGATTGAAAATAACACTATACTGACTTGGAACAAAATCTAGAGAAAGGCTGACAGACTACCTGGATTTTAAACATGACCCCACAATTTATTATCTGTGTAACTTTGGGCAAATTAGCTGAACTACCTAGTCCCTTCATTTGCAAAATAAATATAGGTGAGATAAATAACACAATATATTGTGTTTAGTACAACACTTGGATCATAGTGAGTAATTAGAAAGTGTTAATAGCTATAGTCATTCTCACCTTGAATGCAGTGCATCACTACCCCCTTGAATACATCACTACCCCCATGTTAAAGCATAGATTCTTGGGTTCTATACTCAGTGTTTATGATTCAGAAGAGCTTGGGTGGAGTGTGCCTGAAAATTTTACATTTCCAACAAGTTCCCCTGTGATGTAGATGCTGCCAATCTATGGACCACACTTTGAGAACCACTAACTTATCAATCATTTCTAGTTTAAAGATTATACCATAACACTGGCAAATTTTTCAGTCCTTCATTCTCTAATTATAACCTGTTCTCCTCAGACTGGCCAGATATCTTAGAGAAAGGCAATCTTGTGGTTGGCTTCATACTTGCCAATCACTGCATCAAGAAAAACCAACTCTGATTTGAAAATGGAGAAGAAGGGAAGTCATCAAAATGACATAAAGCCCTGATTATTTCTGGGTGGTGAGATTATTAGTCCTTTAAATTTCTCTTAATTTTTTTTTTTATTGTTAATACAGTTGTACTGAGGTCCTATATATTTTATAATCTGAAAGAATTTATTTATTTATTTATTTATTTATTTATTTATTTATTTATTTAGAGACAGAGTCTCACTATTTTGCCCCAGGCTAGAATGTGGTAGTGTCAGCCTAACTCACCCCAACCTCAAACTCCTGGGCTCAAGTGATCCTCCTACATCAGCCTCCTGAGTAGCTGGGACTACAGGTGCCAAGTACGATCCCCAGCTAGTTTTTCTGTTGTTAGCAGAGTTATGGTCTCAATCTTGCTCAGCCTGGTCTTGAACTACTGAGCTCAAGCAGCGTAGAGTGCTAGGATTACAAGCATGAGCCACTATACCTGACCCTGAAAGGATTTTTTAAAGAAGATATTCTACTGAAGCTAAAAGTCAGCAATGTCATCTCTATGAGGAAATAGTAATAACTTTTTTCCATTTTCTGTAAGTAAAACCACATACCAAATTACTCCATCCAGAGTCCAATCTTGAGACACTTATATCTTGTGGCTTTCCCTCATCTTGAACACAAATCTTGAAGAGCTCTTTGTAACACTTCTAAAATTATAGAATAGAGACTGGCTTTCTTTTTAAAATGTAGGCTGGTGTTTCAATGATTTATTGCATTAATTTTCTTACTCTCTTTATTTTGAAAAGATCTGCTAGTTATCCATTTAACAAATTCAGTCTTAAGACTATTATTTAGATATAGTATCTTCTCTTTTTGAACTGTGAATACTGTGAACATGTGTCTACCATGAAAGAGTAGGCTACTAATAAAATAATGGGCCTGTTACATTTCAACAAATTGGCCCTGATAAACTAAGCTAAGGAGACTGTGCTTGGCTTTAATGTATAAATCAGGTGGCACAGACTTCTCCATTGCTATGGTTTGTTTTTCTACACCATTACTAATAATTTATTAGAGAGCATTTGCTACAAAGCAGCATTGAATGAGGGTAGATATAAAGAGCCATGGAAAGCCCACATAATTAATCAAGTTACTTCAAAAAATAGTTATTGAATATCTACTGTGTGATTACCTCTATATTAAGTGATAAGGGTTTTAAGTAAGGCATGGTTTTTATATATTTTCATTGGGAATTTCATGTGTTATAATCTGTTTCATCTTCAAGTGTAAAGTAAATAGTCATGACAGGAAGTATGCTAATGGTTCAGGGACATGGGTTTTGAAGCCCTAACTCTGTCAGTTTTTAATCTGTATGACAATGGACAAGTTCATTAGCTGTTTGGCACCTTGATTTCCTTGTTTGTAAAAAAACAATGAATACTAATAGTTCATAGTAAACATGGATATTATAAATATTAAATAAGTTAATATACATAAAATTCCTAGTTCTGAGTTTGGCACCTACTAGATAATCAATACTTGCAGGTATTATTATTAGAAAGAAGATGTCTGTCCTTGGAATTAATGAAGCTTGAAAAGTCTGCTATTTCCACAATACTGTTCTGAAACAAACATTATTTCTGCATATTGTTATTGAGTGTTATCCTATTTAACTCTGCTTCTAACCTTAACTGTTGACATAGTCCTTTTTCATCAAGAAGGATCATAGGCAGAAGAGTTGATGAATAAAACAAGAATTTTTACTTACTAAAACAGGATCAATTTCCACATTTCAAGATGCCGGTACCATTACTTGTTTGTTTATTTTCTTCCAGAACTGAGTGGTACTGTTGCTAATCTGGATTGGTGTTTTATACACTATATGATAGTAATTGGATAAATATAAAAGAGAGGAGATCTAAAAAACAATTCAGTTTTAAGAATTTTCATCATAGATTTTGTTAGGAACCTAAATTTAAATCAAAACAAAATCAAATAACCTGAAAATGTTTTCTTTATATTATTAAGAATATGCCTGATGGTGCAATGTATATTTTCTGGTTATCTAGTATAAGAGGGTTATGAACTAGTTCTTTATTATAATATTTAATTTTTTTTATTTTTAAATGTTATCTTCTTAGCATAAGAGATCAGGAACAGATTTTCATTAAAGAAAGATCTTCAAATCATTTGAAAAACTATTTTCTTCTCTTTCCAGGTTTAGGTGAGTTTTTTTTTGTTGTTGTTTTGTTTTGTTTTGTTTTGTTTTGTTTTGTTTTGTTTTGTTTTTTTAATTCAGAGGAGACTCATTGTGAAGATGAAAAGAGTAGTCCCAAACATAAATCAGCTTTCTAAAATCCCAATATTTCTACCCATCTACTTATCTTAAGTTGTGGTTCACAATAGGCCACACTCAATTGTTACAATCTAGTCAGATATCACAGGTCTAATCTGACCATATTATAGAGTCCTGATTGTCAGAGCACTAATAGCTCCAATGAGTAGCATTGGTGACTCATTTCTATAGTTGTATGTTCTATTTTGGGTTAGAGTTCCTTTTTTTTCTAATTGCAGGAAAAACTATATGATGTAAAATTTACATCTCAACTATTTTTAACTTTATAGTTCAGTAGTGTTAAGTATAATCACATTATTGTGAAGTAGATTTACAGAACTTTTTCATCTTGCAAATCTGAAACTCTACCCATTAAACAACCTTCCTTTTCCTTTTCCTCTTCCCCTAAACCCTAGTAAACATTCTACTTTCTGTTTCTTTGAATTTGACTTTTCTAAATGGCTCACATCAGTGGAACAATACAATAATTATCTTTTTGTATCTGGATTATTTCATTTAGTATACTTTCCTCAATGTTCATCCATGTTGTAGAATGGATTTAATTCCTTTTTAAGTCTGAGTAATATTTTATTGTATGTCTGTACAACCTTATGTTTATATATTCAATTGTTAATGAACATTTGGGTTGCTTCCGCCTCTTAGCTATTGTGAATAGTGCTTCTATGATTTTGGGTGGGCAAATACCTTTTTGAGATGCTGCTATAAATTCATTTAGATATATACTCAAAAGTGGGATTATTGAATTAGGAAAGTCAAAGGCAGAAGTTGGGGGGTAAGAGAGGTGATATCAATTGAGACGAGGACGAACAATCACCCATTAGATGTATTTGGTAGACTCCAGGGTAGAAAGGGGGGGGGGCAAAAAAAGGATGATATGAACTGAGACTAGCACAACCAGTCACCTATTACCAGTAGTTGGTAGAGTCCAAGGCAGAAGGTGGGGGGTGGCTGAGACTAGGACAACCAATCACCCATTAGGAGTAGCTGGTAGAGTCTAAGGCAGGGTGGGGTCAGGGAAGAAGGATGATACCAACTGAGACTAAACCAATTCCCCATTAGGAGTACTTGGTAGACTCTAGGGCAGAAGTGGCAGTGGAGAAAGGGGAGAAGGGTGATATCAAGTAAGACCAGGACAACCAATCACTCATTAGGAGCAGTAGGTAGAGTCCAAGGCAGAAGTGGGGTGGGGAAAGAAGGGTGATACCAACTGAGACTAAACCAATCTTCCATTAGGAGTAGTTGGCAGAGTCCAAGACAGAAACAGGGGTAGCGGGAAGAAGTGTAATACCAACTGAGACTGCGACAAAGAATCACCCATTAGGAGTTCTTGGTAGAATCCACAACAGAAGCAGGGGTGGGGGGAAGAAGGGTGATAACTACTGGGATTAGGACAACCAATCACCCATTAGGATTACTTGGGAGACTCCAAGGTATAAGTAGGGGTGGGGAAGAAGGGTGAGACCAACTGAGACTAGGAAAAAAAAAAAAAAAAAAGTGTAATTGTTGAATCATATAGTAGTTCTAGTTTTAATTTTTTTGAGGAATATCCATACTGTTTTCCATAGCACTTGTACCTTTTTACAATTTCAACATCAGTACACAGGGGTCCAGTTATTCTCTATCTTCACTATTAATTTATTGCTTTGTTTTGTTTTTATAGTGACTATCTTAATGTCTTAATGAGTATGAGAGTGATATTACATTGAGGTTTGATTTAAATTTCACTGATGATTAGTGATGATCATCTTTTTTCTCATGCTTGTTGACCATTGTATATAATATTTGGAGGAATGACTGTTTAATATTTTTGCTCAGTTTTTAATCAGATTATTTTTTTTCCCTATTGCATGGGTATTTTTTATATATAGTGAATGACAACTTCTTTTCAGATATGATTAGCAAATATTTTATCCCATTGTATATTGGGTTGTCTTTTCACTGTGTTGATTGTGCTATTGACTGTGTCATTTAAGGTACAAAATGTTTCAAGTTTGATGTAGTCCTCTTTGTCTATTTTTGCTCTTGTTGCCTGAGGCTTTAGACTCATAACTAAGAAAACGAAAACATTGCTAAGTCCAATGTTACAACCATTTTCCTCTATACTTTCTTCTAGGAGTTTTATACGTTTAGTTCTTATATGGACATTTAATCCATTTTGATTTAATGAGTTAATTTTTGTTTATGATGCAAAAAATATTCAACTTCATTCTCCTATATAAAATATTCAGTTTTTGCAATACCATTTGCTGAAGAGACTATTTTTACCAATTGAGTGGTATTATCACCCTGTTGAAGATTATTTGACCATATACATGATTATTTACTTTTGGCTCTCTATTCTATTCCCCTGGTTTATTTGTCTGTATGTCAGTGTTACACTGGTGTGGGTATTGTAGTGGTGGAGGGATTACTTTTGTATTGTATAGTGGAACATCCTCAAGTTAACTGTACCAACTGTACTTTCACCCTGATACATTAAGGGGCATTTGAGCCAGTCAAGACAATTCAGTAATCAGAAGAAAAAAACTATCATTGTTAAGGGTAAGAAAACTACAGCCAGTCCATTTGGATTCAGATCTCTCCTTTTTTCATGTATTGGCTGCATGACCTTAAGCAGGTTATATAACTTTTCTAGCCATCTGTAAAATATGGGTGTTAATAATAGCAACCGCAGATGGTTGTTATAAGGATTAAATGAGTTAACACATGTAGATTACTTATAAATGTGTCTGGTTTGTAAGTAGTATACTTTAGTTTTTATCAATAGGGATCTTTTTTTCTAAGGAAGGATACTTAAGCACTTCCATTCAGTCATTCCTCATGGACTGGTATTATGAACTACATTGCTATGTTTAGTTACCTTTTTTGTGGTATTTATAATTAAAATCCTTGTCTATTATTGTGTCAATGTGTACAAACAACCCTATTTTTGCCTCCAACAATATTACTTACCAATTAATGCTGAAAGCATAGAGATTCTGTCATGAGTTTTATTTATGGAACAATAGGGAATGGTTTGACCTAATAGAAATTATATTCATTCCACTTATATTTTTTCCCTTTTCTATTTTCTTGAGCTAGAATAGAGTACTACAATGTACCCTGAAGTAAGGGCCTAATTATACCCCTTACAAGTTAAGTTACTGAGTAAGCAACCTCTCTGAATAAGCGTTCATCTTATGGATAACAAGGTATTAAAGCATCTTGACTACCTGGTAGGGTTTTAGATAATCACACAATAAGGTAGTGGAAAGTGATATCATCGAATTGAAAGATAAGATGACTTTATTGTACCCATAATTTTCTGTATGCCACATAATTGCTCTGACAGTACTTACACTATCATGACAACTTGTTTCTTTTTTTTCTTCAAGCCATTTACCAAGCTAGATTTCTCTGAATGCTCGGTATAAACTAGATCACCAGAAAGACATATTCACAGTCACATTTTACCATACATACAAATAACTGATACTTATCCAACTGAAATGACTACAAAATATTGAGAAATAGAGAATTATCACTAACTCATTGTATAAAGCCAATATTTTCCCAATAACAAAACCAGGAAAAGATTAAACAACAAAAACTACAGATCAGTAACTATCACTAATACAGATGCAAAAATTCTCAAAAACTACCACTAAACCTAATCAAAAATTTTTCTTTTTAAAAATTTAATAATAAATATGTACGTTAATGCATTTATGGGGTCCAATGTGCTGATTTTATATACAATTTAGAATGCTTACATGAAACTGGTTAACATAGCCTTCACCTCACTTATTTGTTGTGTTAAGACATTTATATTCTACTCTTAATAGTTGTGACATGTACCCTTGAAATGTACACAATAGGTGAGGCTCCACCAATTATCCACCCTCCTCCTGGGCTCCTCACTCCCATCTCCTCTTCCTCCTCTTCCCTCCTTCATTATGGATTATAGTTGTGTTTCATCATTTGTGTGAAAGTGTGGGTGACTATATATTAGTTTCATAATAGCAATGAGTACAATGGATACTTTTTCTTCCATTCCTGACATAATTTACTAAGAAGAATATGTTTCAGCTACATCCAGGTAAGCATAAAAGATATAAAGTCTCCATCTTTTTCATGACTGCATAATATTCCATGGTATACATAAACCACAATTTGTTAATCTATTCATGGGTTGAGGGGCATATGGGCTGATTATGTGACTTGTAAATTATGAATTGGGCTGCCAAAAACATTTTGGTGCAAATATATTTGTTGTAAAATGATTTTTGGTCATCTGGATATATACCTAGTAGAGGAATTCCAGGGAAGAAAGGCAAGTCTACTTTTAGTTCCCTAAGTGTTCTCCAAACTTTTTTCCAAAAGGATATATTAGCTTGTATTCCCACCAGCAGTGCAATAGTGTTCCCTTCTCTCCACATCCATGCCAACATCTGTAGATTTGGGATTTTGTGATGTGAGCTAATCTTATTTGAGTTAGATGATATCTCAAAGTGGATTTGATTTGCATTTCTCTGATAATTAAAGATGATGAGCATTTTTTCATCTTTCTGTAGGCCATGCAACTATCTTCTTCAGAGAAGCTTCTGTTCAAGTCTATTGCCCATAATTAAATGGGATCATTTGTTCTTTTCTTATTAATTAATTTGACTTCTCTGTGGATTCTAGTTATCAGAACTTTGTCAGAAACATAATGGGCAAATATATTCTCCTATTCTGAGGGCTTTCTGGTTGCTTTACTTACTGTATTCTTGGCTGTGCATAGGTTTTTAGTTTGATCATATCTCAGTAATATATTTTGTTGTTGCTTCAATTGCCTTGAGGGGGGGGGGTCCTCTTCATAAAATATTCTCCCAGGCCAATTTCTTCAAGCATTTTCTTTGCACTCTCTCCATGTATCTTTATAGTTTTCATGTCTTAAGTTTAAATCTTTTTATCCAGTGAGAATCAATTTTTGTTAATGGTGAAAGGTGAGGGTCCAGTTTCAGTCTTCTACTTGTCGCCAGGCAGTTCACCCAGCACCATTGTTAAATAGGGAATCTTTCTCCCAATTAATACTTTTGATAAGCTTATCAAAGATCAAATGATGATAAGTGGCTGGGTTCATCTGTTGGTTCTATATTCTTTTCCATATATCTACCTCTCTCTTCGTGCCAGTACCATGCTGTTTTGATCACTACAGGTCAGTGGTTCTCAACCTTCCTAATGCCGCAACCCTTTAATACACTTCCTGTGGGTCACGACCCACTGGTTGAGAACTGCTGGGGTAGAGTCATAGTATAGCCTGAAATCTGGGAGCATGATTCCACCTGGTTTGTTTTTATTTATGAGTAATATCTTGGCTATTCAAGGTTTTTTTCTGATTCCATATAAAACAAAGTACTGTTTTTTCCAGATCTTCAAAGTATGACAGTGGTGCTTTAATAGGGATTGCATTAAATTTGTATATTGCTTTGGGTAGTATGGAAATTTTAATAATGTTGATTCTTCCTAGCCATGAGCATGGTATGATTTTCCATTTGTTAACATCTTCACCTATTACTTTTCTCAGAGTTTCCTAATTCTCTTTATAGAGATCTTTCACATCTTTTGTTAGGTAAATTTCCAGATATTTTATTTTCTTTGGCACTACTGTAAAAGGAAAAGAGTCCTTCACTATTTTTTCAGCTTGACTATTGTGGGTATATGGAATAGCTACTGATTTGTGAGTAATGATTTTGTATCCTGAGATGCTGCTGTATTCCTTGATCACTTCTAAGGGGTTTTTAGTTGAGTCCCTGGGGTTTTCCAGGTATAAAATCATATCAACTGTGAAGAATGAAAGTTTGATCTCCTCTGACCCCATTTGGATACTCTTAATTGCCTTCTCTTGCTTGATTGTGATGGTTAAGACTTCCATTACTATGTTGAATAGCAGTGGAGACAATGGACATTCTTGTGTAGTTCCAGATCTGAATAGAAATGTTTTAATTTTTCTTCCATTCATTATGATATTGGCTGTGGGTTTCCTGTAGATGCCCTCTATCAGTTTAAGAAATGACCTATCTAAGCCTATTTTCTTAAGTTTTCTGATCATGAAAGGATGTTGGATATTATCAAAAGCTTTTTCTGAATCAGTTGAGAGAATCATATGGTCTCTGTTTTTTATTTTATTTATTTTATAATATTTATAGATTTACACATGTTGAACCAGCCTTATAACTCTGGGGTAAAACCAACTTGGTCATGATGTATAATTTTTTTTGATGTGTTGTTGTATTCCATTTGCTAGGATCTTAGTGAATATTTTTGCATCAATATTCAATAATGATATTGGGATACAATTTTCTTTCTTTGTTGAATCCTTTCCTGGTTTGGGGATCAGGGTGATAGTTGTTTCATAGAATGTGTTGGGAAGTATCTTTCTTTTTCTATTTTTTGGAAAAGTTTATGTAATATAGGTACTAGTTCCTCTTTATAGGTTTTATAGAATTCTGATGTGAAGCCATCTGGTCCTGGACTTTTCTTTTGGGGGAGATGTCATATAGTTGATGCTATTTCAGTGCTTGATATAGGTCTATTCAAAATTTTCAATTTCTTCTGGCTGAATTTAGGAAAGTGACATGCTTCCAGGTATTGGTCCATTTCCTCCAGATTTTCATAATTCTGAGAATAGAATTTTTTTTTAGTAATCATTAAGGATTTTTTGAATTTCTGAGGTGTCTGTTGTTATTTCTCATATATCATTTCTAGTTGATGATATTAAGGATCTTAATTTTCTGTTTCTGGTTAGTTTAGCAGAAAGTTTATCAATTTTGTTAATCTTTTCAAAAACCAATGTTTAGATTCATTGATCTTCTGAATGATTCTGTGTTTTCAATTTCATTCCATTGTGCTGTAATTTTGATTTCTTTTCTGCTGCTGGGTTTGGGGTTGGAATGTTCTTCCTTTTCCAGTTGCTTGAAATGATCAATTACGTTGTTGACTTCCTCTCTTCCTGTTCTCTTGATCAAGGCTTGCAACTCTATAAATTTCTCTCTTAAGACTCCCTTTGCAGTATCCTACAGGTGTTGATAGTTTGTATCTTCATTATCATTTTGTTCCAAAACTTTGGTAATTTCCTTCTTAATCTTTGTATTTGACTCAGCTATCAGTCAGCATAAGGTTATTTAGTTTCCATGACTTTAAAGTATGAGTATGAAGATTAATGTTGCTGTTGAGTTCAACTTTTATTCTGTGATGGTCTGAGAAAATACAAGGAATAATTTAAATTCTTTTAAATTTGCTGGTGTTAGACTTGTGACCTAAGATGTCATCAATTTCTCAGCCTGATCCATGGCTTGATGAGAAGAATGGAGATTCAGTGTTATTAGGATGTAATCCTCTGTAGAGGCCTGTTAAGTCCATTTGTTCTTGGGTCAGGTTTAAGTCTAATATTTCTTTTTTTAGTTTCTCCTTGGAAGAACTATCCAAAACTGCCAAAGGGGTGTTAAAGTGTCCAACAATTATAGTGCAGGAAGATATCAAATTGTTCATATATGTTAGGGTTTGCTTTATAAATTGAGGAGCATTATGGTAGGGCAAATAAATGTTAATTATCGAAATCTCTTCATATTGAGTGTTTCCTTTGACAGATATGTAATTCTCCTTGTTATCTTTCCTTATCTTTATTGGTTTAAAACCAATTTTTTTCTGCAAATAAAATTACAACCCCTACTTTTTTCCGATTTCTATTCGCCTGTATCATAGATGTCCATCCCTTTGCCCTGAGTCTTTTTTTATCCTTTAAGGTAAGATCAGAATCTTGTATGCAACAGATATCTGGCCTGATTTTTTGTATCTAGTTACCAACCTGTGCCTCTTTAAATGGCATTTTAAGCCATTTACATTAATTTTGAAAATTGATAAGCATGGTAGAGTTTTGGTTGTCATGTTTTTCAAATGTCCAGTGGATATTTTTAATCATTTTACCATTATGGATGTTAGGTTTTGTTTCAGGCTTTCTGGGTGAGTTTACTTTGGTAGTAGACCATTTAGATGATCATTATGGAGGATGGGTGGGAATATCTTGGAGAGCTGGTATAGTTATGGCAAATTTCTTCAACATGTGTAAGTCAGTGAAGTATTTGATTTCTCCATCACAAATGAAAATTAATTTAGCTGGGCTGAATGTTGTTTTGTTTTAGGAGATTGAAGTTCTATGACCATCCTCTTCTGGCTTGAAATTGTTTCATCTGAGAGATCTGTGGTCATTCTAATATTTCTCCCTTTGTAAGTAGTGCTGTTCTTACTTCTGGCTGCTTGCAGAATTTTCTCTATATAACTTTGGCAAAGTTAATTACAGTGTGTCTAGTAGATACTTTATTTGTATTGAGTCTTGCTGGCATTCTGAAACTATCTATTTGTATTTCTATATCTCTTGCCATGCTTAGGAAATTCTCCTCCATAATAGCTTGGAGTAGAAAATTTGTATCTTTAGGGCCATCCTTTTCTCCTTCAGGAGTTCCTATAAGATGAATGTTTGATCTTTTGGAGTGGTCCCACAACTCTCTCAGGGAATGATCAGTTTTTGCTCTCCATTTTTCTGCCTCTTTGAGCATTTGAGAATGTTCAGAAGCTTTGTCTTCAATTTCAGAGATCCTTTCTTTTGCCTGCTCTACTTTATTACTGAGGGATTCCACTGTATTTTGGAGGTCCTTGAATAGCTTTTTCATTTCCTTGAGCTCTGCTATCTCTTCTCATTGTGTCCATATCCTTGGATATTTTGTCTTTGAATTCTTTGATTTCTTGAGACTACTTTTACATAACTCTTTAGATTTCAATTTCCATCTTTTCCTCCATTCTATTAATTTTAGTAGCAATACATATTTTGAATTCTATTTCGGACATTACAGCTATTTATTTATGAATGGCATCTTCTGTTGTATCTCCTTTGTTGTTCCTTAGGGGAATTTATGTACTCTGATTATTCATGTTGCCAGTGTTTTTCTGGTGGTTCTTCCATATCCTTATTTTTCACTGTTTGGCTAGTGAAGCTGGTAGGGTGAGATTGGATTGAGGACTCCAGTAGTTTTAGTTAACCAGCCCTTTACCAAATTGCTGAGATTGGTGATTGTGGCTTTTCGCCTACAGCTTTATAAAGGTCCCTTTCAGTCCTACAGCCAAAGACTCTGAGGAACTGATTGGTGTGATGGGGCTAGGTGGCTCTGTCTTGTACTCAGCCAGCTGCTGTCCAATCCTAGTGAGTTGTTGGATTTGGGCTGAAGTATCAGCTTGGGAGAGATACAAGCAACTAAGACTCCCAACCCCCCACCATTACAACTGGGAGAGGAGAATAAGTCCCTCCCACTATGACACAACCAGGGCTCAATTTTAGAGGGTCCCCAGGTGGCCAGCCCAGATCAAGAGTTCCTAACCACAATCACCACTCAACTGGGAAAGTTCACAAGAACTCCAGCAACCAAACAACAGGGCTCCATTCACAGCTCAAGTGTGACTACCTCCAGTGTTCAGTGAGTCAAGAAAGGTCTGCTCTGCAAAAGAGTCCAGGGGGGATTGGCACCTCCTTCCCCACCTTACATCACAGCCACGCCCTGTGACTGATAACCCTGTGAGTCTGTAGCCCAGTTCCCTCCAATGAGCAAATGTGCCAGAGATATTTGCCTGCCAGAATCAAAGGGGAGTCACTGCCTTCTTGGCCAGGCCTATGTACTCTTCCACTAGCAGGCAGGAGAACCTCAATGGAAACTGGGAAGTGTTCCATCCAAGTCTGTCCTGAGTTAGCAGTTACCTTTTTAGTACATATTTCTCTCCTTCAGAGTCCATCCCTCTGTCCCAGCCACACTCCTCTTCTGGTACCCCTGCCGGGGGAGGGAGGTCCACAGAATCATGGAGGTGTCTCTCCAAAATTTGACCCCGATGCCAGTGCACCACTGCTGCTTCTGTGCCACAGGTGCTGCAGGGCAGGTCCCCACACCACCGCTGCCACCACACCTCCATCAATGCTGCTACTACCGCCCCACCCACCTCTGCCTTGCACTTTTGTGGCACTGGGCCACTCCCCCTCCCTCTGTGTCTCCCCACTTCCACTCAAGTCACAGTTTCAATGCAGCCTTGCAGGGACCATATGATGCCTAACTCTTGCAAGGAACTGCCAGACACTCTGGGTTCTGCAGGGGACAGCCCTCCAGACTGCCAGGCAAGGAGGGAAGGGTGGACTGGGAATTCAGAATGGTGAAGAAAATATTTTTTCTACTTTTCTACTGGGCAAGAGAATGCCCAGGCCCACAGCAGGCTCTATCTGGAGATGGAGTCCCAGCCTTCAGTGACTCTCTCCCATGGGGTGAAACAAGAGGTCTTCTGTTCACTGCTCACTTGTAGAGAGCACACAGGGAGCCACTCTCTTGGGGGAGGAGATGGACTCTTGTCCTCTTTATGATGGGTTTTGTACCTGAAATTTATTTATTTGGAGTCACAGCTTGCCTCAGCAGGGATGATGTGTGGTCATCATTCTTCTCTCTCAGCCTAGCTCCTGACCTTCAGCTTTATTTGGTTCATTCTGACCATTATCTCTCCCTCTGGACTGAAGCCTCTGTTGAAAGCTAGCTCCAGTTGGCCATCTTACCTCCTCTTAAACCTAATCTAAATTACATCAAAAAGGTAATTCACCATGACCAAGTGGATTTCATTCTAGGCATGTAAGGATGGTTTAATATATGCAAATCAATAAGTGAGGTTCACCACACAAACAGAATTAAAAACAAAAACATTATGATCATCTTAGTAGATGTAGAAAAAACAACTAATTAAATCCAGCACTCGTTCATGATTTAACAATTCCTCAACAAAGTAAGTATAGAAAGGAATATACCTCAAAATAATAAGGGCCATATATTAAAATTTTACAGGCAGCATCATACTGAATGAGAAAACATTCCCCTAAGAACATGAACATGAAAAGGATGTCCACTGTCACCACTTCTAGAAAACATAAAACTAGAAGTCTAAGCCAGAACAATAAGGCAAGAGGAGGAAATACAGGGCACCCAAATGGGAAAATATAGTATTCAAACTACTCCTTTTTGTCAATGGTCTATATGACTATGTCTAGAAATCTCTACAGATTCTTATAAAAGGATCAGAGAACTGATAAATTCAGTAAAGTCTCAGGTTACAAATTTAATGTACATTAATTGGTAGCATTTCTATACACTAATAACAGCCAAGGTGAGAATTAAATAAAGAACTCCATACAAATCTAAGCATCTGAAAAAAATAATAAAATACAGTTAGCCAAGTAGGTGAAAGATCTCTGTAAGTAGAACTACAAAACACTAATGAAAAAAATCTGTAAAACAAAAATAAATGAAAAAAAAATCCCAAGTTCAAGGATGGAAATAATCAATATTTTTAAACTATAAAATCAAAAGTGATTTACAGATCAATGCAATTTATGTCAAATTACCTATATAATTTTTCAAATAATTAGATAAAACAATTTTAAATTTCATTTGAAATCAAAAAAGAGCCTCATTCCAAAGCAATTCTAAGCAAAAAGGGCAAATTTGGAGGCATATTATCCAACTTAAAATTATATTACAAGATTGTAGCAATAAAAACCACATGGTACTAGTATAAAAGCAGACTCATAGGTTAATGGTACTGAACAGAGAATATAGAAATAAAACCATGTACCTGCAACCAACTGATACTTGACAAAGCAGACCAAAACTTATATACTCAGAAAAGATGCCCTATCCAGTAAATGTACTAAGAAATTTGTAGAGCTACCAGTAGAAGAATGAAACTGGATCTCTATATCTTACCATATATAAAATTAACTCAAGATGAATTAAAGACTTATCATAGATAAGACCTGAGGACACAAATATTCTAGAAGAAAAGATAGGAAAATTTCCTCTGGAATTTGTCTGGGCAAAGAATTTATGACAAAGACCCAAATATAGAATTTTAAAAATGGTATAAATGGGGCTTAATTTAACAAAAAATCTTCTGTACAGCAAAAGAAATAATCAACAGAGTAAATATACAACTGTCGTATGAGAGAAAGATACTTGCAAACTATTCATACAACAAAGAACTAATATGCAGAAACTACAAGGAACTTAAACATATCAGCAAAATAAAAATAAACAACCCCATCACAAAACACGGTCAAAAGACTTGAATAGAGTTTATTTTTTATTCAAAAGAAGATAGACTAATATTCAACAGGCATATTAAAAATGCTCAATATCACTAATCATTAGGGAAATGCAAATTAATGAGATATCAACTCACCCCTGTCAGAATGATCATTACTAAAATGAAAAATAAAATGAAATCAATGTTGGGAAAGATACAGTGTAAAAGGAACACTTTCAAAACTGTTAGTGGGAATGTAAATTAGTACCATCTCGATGAAAATCAGTATGTAGATTCCTCAAATAAATAAAACTAGACCTGCCATTCAATCCAGAAGTTCCCCTGCTGGGTATCTACTCAAAAGGAAAAGAAGTCATTATATCAAAAAGACACCTGCACTCATGTTTACTACAGTACAATTCATTATTGCAAAGATATTTAATCAACCTAGGTGCCCATCAAATGATAAATGTATAAAGAGAATATGCGTATGTGTGTGTATCTATTTCATAGATATACACACCATGGAATACTACTGCAGCTTAAAAAAGAATGAAAGAATGTATTTTGTAACTACTTGGATGGAACTAGAGGCCATCATCCTAAGTGAAGTATTTCAGAAATTGAAAAACAAATGCTACATGTTCTCACTTATAAGTGGTAACTAAACATGAGAATATATTATATACATGATCATACAGAGTAGTATAATGAACATTGGAGGCTTAGAAGAGTGGGATAGGTGTGAGGGATGAAAAACTACCTATTGGGAACAATAAATAATACAGGTAATGAGTGAACTAAAAAAACATGATTTCACTATATAGTTCATCCATGTAACAAAAATAAACACTTGTGCCCCCAAATATATTGAAATAAAAGTATTTTTATCACTTAATAAACTAACCCTCTTTCATTATACTTTATCACATCATCCTGATTGTTTCTTTTATATTACATATCAAAATCATAATTATTATTTTTATAGATTTATTTACCTATTTGATGTCCGTGTCTATTACCATGATGCCTTATCTTCTGTGTTCATTATGCAGTAGATAGTATGGTAGCATTTTATAGAGTTCTGAGAATAGTGGGGAATTGAGTTTTAACTTTATATTCCCAAGAAGCAAAGTAGCTACAGACCACTCTATGCCACCTCTTCCACTCTTTTTTTTTTTTTTTTTAATCTTTTTCTACACCAGAATTCTTTTTCTCTTCTCCTTTCTCTTCAGATGCAAAAATGACAACTAGGCAGGGGAAGAATTAAAACAAAAGATTCAGAGTATAGAAAATTGGAAGAGATCATTTTGATTTTCCTTTTCTGCCTCAATTCCTGTATGATATAAATATTATAGTTTGGAGACATCCTACTTGTGGACTTTTAATTATTTAGAAATACTGCTAGTTTTTTTTTTTTTTTTTTTTTTTTTTTTTTTTTTTTTTAAAAAGACCCAAAAAATATTTCCCAGGTTATAATTCTTTTAAAAAACAGCACAAAAAAAAAAATAAAAACGTGGG